>VWZS01010211.1:0-212663 GCA_013397075.1 Rhabdornis inornatus | reverse complement strand
TGGCTTGGAGAGACAAAAAGAGAACTGGTTAGTCTTTTCACTCACTCACTTAACAAGAAAAATGAGAGCACAGAGTGCTCTCCCTTTCAAAAAAGTACATGTGTGACCTTTAGTGTCATCCTGCTAACACTAACTGCAGACTCCCGTCCATTCAGGCAGCAGCAGGCAGTTTTCTCCTGAATGGCTAGTCGCCCACACAACATCCTTTCTTCCTTTTGTTACTGCTGTACTTTCAGTACAGGCATTGATTCCATGGCAGACTTTTGGCAAGACTTGAGGAGTACAGCTGGTTACACATCAATCACACATCAGTCACAGCATTAACTCATTCTTGCACTGGCTCCATCCCAAGTTTACATCCTCCCCTTTGCAGAAGTTCTCAATATGTTACCTTTACCAACATTTTTTTATTAACCAGAGGTACGCTATCCTGAGAGACTAGAATGTTCTTTACCACATTCTTTACCCCTGAAAGCACTTTAATCCAGTTATGGCTTTTCCCACCGGGTTATAACACACCTGTGTGAAGGAAACAACATGAAGTTTTCATCAAAAAATTGTAACATTCAAATAAACTGATCAAATAAGCTAAACTATACACTGCTCTGACAGTGTGACACCAGATGACAAAGGACTTCAAAACCTGAGATCAGCCTGAGGGACTAGCTAAAGATAACTAACAAGTGTGGTCATCTTGGACCACTCTTAAAAACGCTGTGCTCGACAAATGGCAACTCAGCCAAGAGATTAGCAAACAATTGCCACAGTCAACAGTCTCTGAGCAGAGCTACAGTAACATGCTGACAGCATTTCCTACCATGGGCCTCAGGGAGCAGGACACTGCACAGCAGCCAGTGCGTGGGAATCCTGGCACTGGGCAGCAAGTTCACATCAAAACGGGTCTGATGCTCCCAGTTTGCTAATGTTGAGCAACATTTAAACAATGCCCTTGGAAAAATTATTTTCATTTTGTGGGAATGTTTTTGCAAAGAGGCTTTCTTCTCTTTGTAAACAATTAAGGGAAAAAGTTACACAGGTTTCTGACAATTTTTATCGTCAATCTCCATTTTTTAATTAGAGCTTTGTTTGTTGTACTTTGCTTGAATTAGCCTTTACTTTCTTATTCCCACACAGCACTGAGATACAAAACTCTTCACTGATAAGTGTTGCACCCCAGAAATGGCAGGATGTGTTGAAGAGGGAATCCAGGTAATACAGACAGCTTCAATTTCTGTTTTTGCCCTGCAGACTACATGCCTAAAAAGGAAGGAACTGATAACTGCAAACTGATTTAAGTAATAAATGAGGGCTAAAGGCAAAGCAAAACATAATTACATAGTATGCGAGTTTCATCTTTTATAAACTTAACTGCCTTGTCTGACTTTGGTTTTTGTATGAAATACCACGTCAAGAAATGGACAGATGTTGCACTAGTTAGTAGTTTCTCCAATTAATCACCGCTGCGTTTTTCAAAACACATCGATATCTTCCCTGTCTACTAGCAAACTGAAAGGTACTAGGCTCTTCCTTCTATGACAAAATAACAACTTTCACTCATTTTCAATGTCCCAGAGAGAAAAACTGATAATAAAGCCAATTTGCTCCCAACAAAGTATTTTTATTGCGTCTCCCATCATACTATTCAGCACCATTTAAGAAGATGCCCTTTCACTCATTCGAGTAGGGATGGAGCAGTGTGAGAGAGCTAACAAGTCTGATAAAAAAAGCAACTGTACATTTATTATGTTTTTCTGGGTCAAGTCACATTCACAAAGTAAAAAGTGAAGTAAGAAGATTGAGACTGACAAAAAATAACTGACTCTTTTTTTGGGTGGGAGATATGGGCAAAGAACTGCCAGCTTCTCACAACACAGTGAAAGCTGAGCCAGGGATAGACAGTCTGGCCCACAGCAATGATTCTCATCCTCCTCTGCCTTGGGGTTTGAGCACTAACCCGCAGTTAGACAGGTAGTGGCATTGTGTTGCAGAGACACAATGTGTCACAGTGAATGGTCTCATTCTCTGGTGGAAAAGCTGCTGTTTTCCTTTGTGCATCTCCCTGTCCTTGTTGGACTCTCATATGTCAGTGGTTTTGTTTCTTTGGCCTGAGTCACTCACATGGTTTACACTTCGTTGTCCTTTACAAAGTAGTTTATTTGAAATGCATTAGTAGAATGGTTTTGATATTCAGACTGCTATTTCTCTCTGAGTAGGTGGCCATGCCTATATCTGGCTTCATTCTCTAGGGAGTTTTGGGAGGGAATGCTTGTGGTACTGGGACTCACAAGAAAACAATGTATTTTCCCCCCTCGCCCTGACTCAGAAACTCAACAGGTCAAAAAAACCCACCAGAATCTGGGCAGCTGAAGGAGGGGGTGGTATCACTGGCATGTTGCCAGTAATACCAGGATATCTGGCTCTCCAGCAATCCCCCACAGAAGGCTGAGAGGGAACTGCCAACCTTGGAGTCTGCTGGCCAGGCTCTCCATTCTGGGACATGATTTCCAGACCTTGGACCTGCCTGGCTTTGTGATCACTGAAATGCCAGTGTTTGTGCTGGTTTTAAGAACTCCTTGAAAAGGCACAAATAAAATAGCGTTTGACTTTTTGAAGGTGAAGACTTCTTTATGCCTTTGTTTGTTTGCTTGGTTGGTTTTTCAATGGGGCTCAGAGAGTGCAAAAGAACATACCATCTTTTAAAATAAAGCTCTTTTCTATTTTTCATTCTGAACATTCCTAGGGAATAGGAATTCTAGTTTCTAGGCAGTTCTAACCACCTCAAGGTATATGCCTTATCTTTAATGTTCTATGTTTTGTTCTTAAAACAGTAAATTCTGAAGAAAAAACTTATAAGCAGAAACCTGAACGTGGGGAAATACAGAACATTGCAACAGATAGAACATATGTTCATATCTAATGAATTCCAGATTTACTCATGACCCTATTTTACACAGATCTTGAGCAGTGTAAATATTTGACTTATGGATGTGTGTCTAAGGTTACTAAACAGAGTGTTTAATGCATTGACAATGCCTTTGGGGAAAAAAAAGCCAAGAAAGGCTTGCAAGTCAAAATTAATCAATACACTTTCAGGAAAACACTTCTTATCATTAGAAATTAGTTTAAAAAAAAGACTGATTTCTGAACTGAGAGCACTATTTTGAGTATTTTGAGCCTTATCTCTACCTTACCCCAAGAGAAAACAAAACTAGGAGAAACTCAAGTTCTCTATGCATTAAATAGCACTTGGAAGATTACCATGTCCATTCTCTTTTTGTTTCTCCATCCTGTTCATCTCACTGAACATACAAACACAAATATTTCTTTTCAAATGCATATTCAGTGTTTGATCTTAGAAAGACTTTTCTTAGACCAAAGTATTATCAGATGCCAGGTCAGGAAATAAGATACAATAAATGTGAATCGTTCTTGTCCTGATCTCATAACATGAGTAAAATAAAAAAAAACCTTGAAATTGGCAAGTATGTTTGGCTTCAAAATATCTAACCTCTGCAGCACTTATCCAGTGCAGAGTGGTATTATTTTATATGTGATATCAACATAGGAAAGCATTGCACTATAAATGCCTTCTGAAAAACTTAATTCTTAATGGTTGCCTCTATATTTTGTTCTCAGACTGATTATTTTAGTCCCTCATAGGTTCAAAGAATCTGTATCTCAGAGCTTTGATCTGTGCTATTCAGAGAGAACTGAAAAGGTTCAACCTCATGTCTATTTATTTCTCAGTGTCTTAATTTGTAGTGAAAACAATAGAAAATGGCAGAGACCCCTAAGATCTTCCCAAAGTCACACACAACATTACTTGCCTGCACTCAACCTCCCTGAATTTCACCAGCCTCTATCCAACCCTTCCTCACCCAGACTCTCTTAATGGCCTCTACACAGCCTCCTTTCCTCCCTGGGGTCAGTCAATACCCTTATATCTCTCTACTTTCCCTCCCTTCCACTGCAACAGGCCCAGGTTTGCTGCTGGAAGGTCCCTGGTATTTGCACTGATGGTACATCCTATAAGGGGCACTGCCCAAACCTGTGCACCTGTGCCAGACAAACAGCTGCAGCTGTGCAGGCACATTCCTGTCACACAGGCACATCTTCCCCCTGCTCTCCGAGGCTTTGCAAAGTGTCCACTGTACATTTATAGCAGGTCCTAATAATGGTACAGGCTTTACTATCCACCTGGTTTTCCTTGCCTTTGTTGGGAATTTATGAGTAAGGTATTGAGAACTTGTTACCTAATTCTTTGTGATCTTGCTCACTAGATTTTTGATTTACACAAGAAGCTTAACTAAAAGGGTAGTTCTTAAAGTCAGTTAAATTAGGGTGTCTTTTCTTGCAGGGACACTTTCAGATTGATCGCAGCCTTTTTCATATTGATTTTTTACTTGCAGAACTCAATCAGCATTGCTAGATCCAAATGAGCCCAAGCATATCTGCCTGAGGCTTTGCGAGGATGTAACATGCAAGGGGGAAGAAAAGCACTGACAAAGTGAGAAGCTGCACTGCTGTTTCCAGAGCAAACAAGCATCCTGAAGTGTGGGGCTCCATCACCTGGAGCTCCGTTAACTCCTGCTGAGTAAATAAGTGCCTGGCACAGAGACAGAGTGCTTTCTGAGACTATTTATTAGAATTTGGTTTTGAAGGAAGGAGAGAGGGTCTGTGAATCTGAACTCCAACGGTAACTAAATAAATCTAAATATAGAGTTATTTCTAAGGGGCAAGGAGAAATACACTTCCTCTACTGGATGGTCAAGGTTTAAGCATTAAGTTTGTGTCTGTGGACTGTGCTAGAAATATCTTTCTTATTTTATTTCATCACCCCCTCTAAAGCTCTTTAACATAAAAGCTCAATGAGCATGAAGGCATCATGTACAGACATTTAAGAAACCAGCCACCGATAACACAATGAATAGAGTTTAAAAGTAGGGACTGTTCTCTGTCCTGTAATCACACAGCACACAGTTTTGGTGTCACAGCAAACAGCACGAGGCAGAGTTTCCAAATCCTTTAGTTCTTCAGGAAGGTTAGGCAAGGACTCTGCAGTGCTTTTTAACTCTTTAGTGCTTTCACTTCCTAAAACAGCAGCCCAACAATGCAAATTAAGGTAAGCAACAGAAGGGAACACAAAACCAGCTCCATTTGGCATTTTAGGTAGTGGGAAAAATCAGTGCCACATCCTCAGACTCTGGGCAGTGGTCTGTCATGGTGCTGGTCTAGGTGTTTTGGAGGAGAGAGGAGAAGCAGTGTCAGGCAGACAGGTGGTCCAGGCATTCTTGTGTGACAAGCCAGACAGGATAGAAATTATAAATATCCAAGTTCACACCCTAAGAGTTAATTAGTTATTTACTCTTTACATTAAAAGATGTGAAAATTAAAGGGTCAAAAGGAACTGCAGTGATTCTGAGCTTCCAATCATTGCAGTAATATGTTTGTGTGGGTTCTGTGATCATTTGGATTTAATGAGAACATTTCTATGAAAGACACAATTCAGTCGTGGGGAAGCATGCTAAGCCAGCCTGACCTGGAAACATCAGTCATTTATACTTCTGCTCATTCCCAGTACATCCACAGGCAAGCTACTGTTAAGGCTTTTCATGAGTTTGTATTTACTCTGCACTGCAGCTTGAACATGGTCTGGACCATTTTTTAGAAACGATGGCATAGACACTCATTCCATTCTGAAATCAGTCATCATGGTTGCCTAAAATGTTCTTCTGTCAAAATAGCCACTTGAATTAGAGCCATGCTTTCCACTTCACCCTGCTGGCCAGCATGAGTGAAAAAGCCCAATGGATTTCTCTCCAAGTGAGGAGCTCTTGCACCACATTGCTGCCCCTTCACACAGCAGAGGCAGAAGAAATCTGCCAGTGGGGATGCAGTTACTCTCTCCCCTGCCCCCCCCAGAGGTCTTGTAGAAAAGACTGTCTCCTGCAAAGCTTGGATCTGTGCAGCTGGCCTGAGATCTGTGCACCCTGAGGATGTACATGTACTGATGGGCCCTTCTGACAGCCAAGTGCTAATTAAGGCAGCCTGTAAATTATGATCTCTGGCTTGCTCCAAGGGCAGGTATAAGTCCAGCCTGAATGAAAGGGTTGTGTAGCCAGGAAGCCACAAATGGACCACAGGGCCCAGGACCCTGAATACTGCACCAGGTCATACCTCTTCACCCCTCTGCCAGTAAATCCACCACAGAGGGTCTTGATACAGAGAAAGGTGCAAATTCATCATCAGCCTTCCCTAGAGCATATTAACTAAACAAGTTTTCTTGGAGCCACAGCAACATTAGGGATTTCTTTAACTATAGAGTATAGATATGATAATGGAAGCTTTGTGCACTAGCCAGGAGATGTTAGCTTTTGCCAGCAGGTACCTGGGATGTGAAGTCCATTTCACAAAAGTAAAATGCTTTGAGTCTGACAAACAAGTGTGCCTGATTGTGTCTTTTTCTGTCCTTTGAATACTCTAGTTGGTATGTTGGTTAAAGAGGAATGATTAAAAAACCTGATTTTATTTAACCCTTTTTGGCTTCTGTAGTAAGTAGACCAGGCTTGTACAGCTAATCTCTAGCGTACTTAAAGTAGTCAAACCCTGCAAAAAACCTCCACAAAATAGAGCAACCAGGAGCTTCTAGATCTCAACATCCACCACTGGATATATCTGGATTCCATCTCAGAGTGAGACCTGGGTATTCACCTTGCTATTCCTCATATCTTGGTTGTAATAGGAAGAAAGACTAAATACATGAACTAGGAGGGGTCTGAAGTATATGCCAGCAAATCCCCCCTGTTGAGATGTTCCTCAGACTACTGCAGATATAGGGTGGTATGTACTTGGTGTTGGGACCCTGATTCTGCACCAATGCCTCACTCCACTAGAAACTGTCACTGACACCAGATACATTTGTCCTATCCACTCGCAACAGAAGTTCATTCTGCATCTCCTAGAGTCCCTGCAGCCACACTATGTCTCAGAAAAGGCTCATACTCAGATGTAATGAGCCATTTTTTCCAGGATAATATTCTGCAGAATCCACTCCCTGATTATATCTCTGCATTGCCTTACAAATGTGAATGCCAAGTGTGGGACGCTATCAGAAAGAAGAAGTTGTGGTTACCCTTTTGATGACTGGCAGTTGCTGTATAAAAATGACTGGGAAAATGTAGGTTTCATCTAGATGTGGTGAAATCAGACACCTAAATTTGCACCACCACACTCAGTGAAATTGTGTATGAATGTAAAGAGTATTCTTAGTTGGAAGGGACCCACAAGGATCATCGAGTCCAGTTCTTAAGTAAATGGCCTATATAGGGATTAAACCCACAACCTCAATATAAATATGCTATTTTCAAAAATGTCATTGTTCCCAGAACCAAAATTGTTTCAAGAACCTTGAGATGCATAGGGTTGTAAGCAAGTGTCTACTAGGATTATCCTCTAGGAGTCATGATTTCCCTCTGTGTCACCATCATATCTGATGTTTTATTTACACTTTAAAAGGAATAAATGTGTTGCTAAAAACTGGCTTTTAGTAGTGGTTGAAAATTAAAGGACTCATATTCTCACAAATAGTTCTGAAAGTGAAGTGTTTGCTCCAAGTGAAAATCTGCATTGGTACCACATTGAATAGGCAGCTGACTGCCTCTGAAACAAGTTGAGTTACTCAGGAAACCCCCACATCACTCCTAAGTCTTAGGAAATGCTTTCCCAATGCAACTTCCTAGAAAATACTGTGTAAAATAACTGCTTGCAAACAGATCGAATGTAATGTTAAGGCACTGACATCATTCTGAGCCATGTACCTCCTAAAACAAGTGCTGAAAGGGGACAGTTACTAGTGTTGGCACTAAAGAAAACAGAGAGACTTTTTATTGAGGCTGCATTGAGGGTCTCTTGAACGTTGTAAGTGGTAGGTAAGCATTTTTGGGAGTGAAGGACACCATGCCATGGCAACTGCCTTTTTAAACATATCTTTCTTTCTGTTTCTATTGTAGAGTGGAGTCTGCAAAATCTGTGCAGATTCAGAGGAAGAAAAACCTGTGTATATCCTAAAAAAGTTCCTACAATTAATATTTTTCTTGGCATTTACTTTTTATAGCTTAATCAGTGGTTTAAATAATATGTAATATGGAGAAAGCAGGAGAAGCCCTGAAAGTGCATTTTAATGAAGGCAAACAGCTAAATCTCTACAAAAAGAACCTGAGAGGGAATATGGAGAAAAAAATCATGCCTGAATATGATCTTGCTGAACTCATCCACAGGACACAGAACAAAAGAACATTGGCAACACTAAGGGATGGAAAAGGAATCCAGGATGGATGTGCTGAGTGGTCCTGCTCTGATTTCAGCAGCCACAGCAGGACAGACAAAGCTCTAAGAAACTTTGGAAGTGAGTTCTCACAGATAAAACTAATGAGACAAGGACAATAGAGCAGCTGAGAAAAACTGATGATGTTTCTAAAGATGCATCAGAACGGGGGTACTGCTCTATTACTGTGAAACCACATTGATAAGCAAATGCATTTTTTCCTCCTTACCCCGTTTAAAAATAAAAAATACTCTCATATTCCTTGGAAGGTAACTTATTCCAGAGCAGACCTATAAAATTCCAGACTAATGGATTCCATTCCATGACAGTTATCTGAGAATCAATATGATTTTACGCGATCCACAAACAACAACTAAGAAAGCAAGGCTACAGCTAGCATACTTAAATTCACACTGCAGGAGTCTACAGTAGGGCTTGAAAACATTTAGGGGCATGCAATAACGTCTGAAAACCACAGTTGTTAAGTGCATACAGCCCTGGGTTGTAGGGTTCCCAAGAGTGTTGCTGGCAATCTGCCACAGACATGTCCACAGAAGCCTGGCTCACACAGGTAACACAAGCTGACATTCTCCAGAGCTACTTTTTTTTTTTCTTGGCAAGCATTAGCCTGAGTTGCTTTGCAAAGGAGCTAAAATATAAAATCTGTATTGCAGGTATCAATATGAGCTTTTCTATATTTCATCTTTTCTAGAGAGCTTCTGATTAATAATATGATATAGAAAACAAAGAGCTACTTTTCATGGAGTCTTATCCAATACCTCGCTTACCCTGCACCCCTGCCAAGCAGGCTCCTTCTCTTGCAGTGAGCCTTTCTAGCAATGCTCTTATGGAGCTTCACTCACTGGAGGACTGTCTGTGAAAGACAGATGCATAAATGTGCACACTCTTACGATTTTAAGCATTCCCTTTTTGAGGAGTATTGCTAATTCTTGAAAAATGCTTGCTGCTTCTTTTTCTTTCTTTTCTGAAACCATCACAAATATAGTACCAGAGGGGACAAACTCTTGGCAGGGAGAAAGCAGAGGAAGTCTCTCTCTTCCCCTTGTGAATTCCAAGTCCTAAAAAACTAGAAAGTGTTAAATAGGTTAAGATGTTTAACCACAGTAAAAAGTAGTTTGTAATTTAAATTAATTCCAGTTGATTTCTTGTGTTTTATACTTTTTTTTTTTCTTCCCTGTGTAGGCACAGTATTTATCAGATGCTCCAAGGCAGGAAGTGCATATTTTCTATAGGCCAACATTCAACATTTGTTCATTTTCCCCTCACTTCCTGCCACTTTTGTCCACTAAGAAATTTTTACTTAAGCATTGTTTTTAGCTGAGAGACCTGTTCTTAGGCATAAATGTGAACATAATTTGCAACTCCTAGTGAAGGGGTCTTGACCTAGCTAGAGGAAAAGGTAGTGATGTGGTATGTCCAGATTCTAGAGGCTATAAACTCCCTGCTCTTAATTATGCTTTTGGCCATATATGCATCACAAGACAGAGGTATTTTTAAGGAACTGTAGTTTTCCATACTCCCAGTACCTTATACTATGAGTGGAATTGCAATACGTGCAATTGATACAGTAAAATCCTTACATTTTAAGCTGTTAATGCATTTTTGCTTTAAGTAAACACTCTGTACAGTGAGTTTAAACACTTATTCAACTGTTCAGTTAAACTCTAGGATCATAAGACCATACTGTCCAAATGTTTCACAGGTGTTATACCCTCAGGGAGGAAATCATGCATTTCCAGCCCTGGAAAGCAAAGGATGAAAGTGGAGCAGGAACATCACTCTGTGTGGACTGGCCTAAGAGCACTTAGCTAAGGTGGAGCAATCACTGGAGCCAAGGTGAAGTTGAGCCAAGGCAACCATGGTTCCAGTGAGATTTAGAAGCATTTAATTCCATACAGCACTAGCATGTAAACAGAGAATTTGAAATCAAAAGGAGGCATCTGAAAGAGGTAGAATGAAAGAAAAAGAGACTGTAGTCTGAAATAGATCTGTCTTCCCACTTTCAGAATACAGTCTGAAATACCGAATGATGTGTGTGACAGATGGATGAGCTGTGGCAGAAAAATGTTTTTGGTTGCAGAGGTGCTGAATTCAACACAATATTTGCTTTCTAGTCAAGTGCAGTTCTACTTTGATGAAATAAGGGATGGATCCCTTACAATAGTAATGAACAAAGAGATCATTTATACTGCTGCCCACTGTTTGAGTTATTGCTTTTCATTATATGTATATTTGGGAGAGCAGACAGTAAAATAAAAAGTGGTGTAACTTATATAACCAGTGTAAATATAAAAATGCTGGGGTTTAAATTGCCTTGTGTTTCTTTTATTCAGTTTGCACTTACACAGTATTAGTACAAAATGTTTTCAAGAAAAGTGTCCCTTTGCTTGCATCACTGCCATCTCTTCATGCCTTGTCTTGAATGTAAAGACGTATCTATCCTCAGATGAGGAAGAAGGCACTGAAATTGAACTCTTGAAATGAAATGCTGACATACAGGATAAGTAGACATTTCACTCATTCCTATGGAACATGTCTGTGTCAAGACTGTAACGTGATCGAACTAGGTATTGGAGACATCTGGATAAAAAAAAAATAGTATTAGCTAGGAATCCAATGTTAACATATACAACAAGAAAGAGTGGATGATAAAAAGGATGATAAAAATGTACTTTTCCATGACAGAATCAAAGTCCCAATTCCAGGAAGTAGAATGAGTTTTTCAAAGGGAGTAAGAATTAGACTTTTATTCATCTATTTAAGCTGGAAATTCTCCATTTTAAGCTTCTGCGCTCAGCAGCTCTGCAAAACACAGAGTGCTAAGTTTTGTGGCCTCATCTAATCCAGCACATGAAAAACTTTATGAAGCAACAGTATGAAACTCAATAGGGAGGACCTCCTCTAGGCAAATAGCAGAGCCTTACTCCTCAAGATTATCATGAAAATACAGATGGGAAAAAAAAAAAAAAGAAAATAACCCAGACAGATTTGCTGTGGGTGATGCTCAATCCCTGGCAATTTCTCTGTGTTTCAATGGCTTGAGGAGGACCAGAGGCTCAAGACCTCCTACTGTGAGTGCCCTGACATGGTATTTCCCTTCCTTTAATTACACCAATATCCCTACTAGACATCAAGGAAAGTTGCTCTGGAGTTCATGGTCTTCAATGTGCACTACAGATACCTCAAGTGATATCTGTAGTGCAGGTGCCTCTTGAGATGTCTCACTGAATTCCTGTCCAGTTATTGTAATCCCCACTAAGACCCCAGCTTTGGCTCTGGCCCCTGTGAAAAGCAAGGCTTTGTAGGATGTTCAGGAATCTCCACAGCTCATTTGGCTACAAATCACCCAAGGGCATTTCTTTTCCAGATGAAGAACATCCTGGATACTTCATTAAAGCAGAGAAATGGTTGGAAGAAGTGGTTGCTTTCTAGAATTTTGTTGTTCATTCACATTTTAGAAAGTAAATAAAGAAAATACAATCTTTTGATGCATTATTCAGTTGGCATGCCATGCTGAGAAAATATGGTTTCTATCGGTCTGGAATTTCTTCCTGGAAAAAAAACCTGTACAGATTTAGAGCAATGCTCTGTTGATTTGACTACATTAATGGAATATTTTAAAGCATTTTTTTAAATGTTTAATCAACAGTCAGAATATGAAGGCATTCTTGGCCACACAACACGAAAATTGACTCAATAAGACCTTTGAACTAGAAAACAAGTGGACTTTGGATTGAGTTATTTCCTTCAAGATTCATATTCATTCTAAGAAAATGAGTTCTGAGCAATTATGTAAATTTTTGACTCAGCTGAGCAATGAAGTGAAATTGAAGGTTTAGTGCTTATGCAGTTTCTTTGGGAGGAATATATTTTGGCTGTTCAGTCAAGGATCTGAAATACAGTATATAGAGAGGAAAAGCAGGTACTGTTCATATTCCAGAAAAGACAGCTGGAAATCATTTCAAATTTAGAACTACTGGCATGCACAGTGAATCCATTAGGTATTCCTGTTAGTCAGCACATTCTGACAATCATCCCTACACAATGAATTTGGAAAAATAAATGATAAAGACCTGCTGAAGGAGAAAAATAAAAAAACTTACAGTTGTCTATATAATATTTCTGAGAGCTTATGATTCCACAAGTCTTTTCAAACATCTGAGGAGGCTCAAGAAAACTGAGTTAGAAAATTGTTATTTTGTCACTCCATAAAAAAGTGTTTTGGAACGGAAAAAAATCAGCAATGCACTCAACCGTATAGCTTAGTCTGGTGTCAGTTGCAAGGGAGCTGGATGAGAATAAAAAGGGGCAAGTGAAAAGTAATATGGATGTTTTGCTTTAAATACGAGGAAACTAAGCCAATGAATGATCAAGACATTATAAGGCCCAAAAGGGGCTCCAGGCTTCTCCTAGTTTCTGTAATTGCTCAGTGGTGCCTCTTCCTCAGTGAGGACTTCAGTAGGTTTCCTTCACCTCTTGTTTTTGGCACTATTTTTGTCCTTTCCAGCACTAGCCTAAGCAATGCAGGCTGGTGCAACTGTGTTCACATGCCTGTGTTTCTGCACTCTCTGGACATCACTTTTTAGGGACAGGACCACAGCCTTATTCCTTGGGGCAGGAGGACTAGCAAAAGGATCTTTTCCTCCTCTTCCCACTCTCCAGATCAGCCAGCACCATGTGTGCTCTCACGCCAAATAGCCAGGGGACACAGCCCCTTAATATCAGACAGAATTTCATCCTCGGTTTCTGTGTTCCAAGATCTACAGTGGGATTGAAAAACTCAGTCTTTTTCCACAAGTGTCAATCTCCTGACAGGATAAGATGAGAATGGGAAATGCTTTGGGGAACATCCAGACTTCTCTTCTGGCTTCAGGAGCTAAATGCTGGTCTTCAGATCTATCACAGGGTCCACAAGGGTTTTCCCTGCTGGTGAGTAAGGGCTACTCTAAAGAATCTTATAGGGAGAAAGCTAAGAAAAAAGCAATGGAGCTTGTTCTTTTGGTGTCTTATTTAAGAAAATTAAAGAAAAATTCAGGTAGAAATTAAGTCCTGATTACTTACCTGGTTTATTTTTCTTATAGTGCATTGTGAGACTCCGTAAATGCTCTTGCCTTTGATAGCTGTAGTCCTTGCAGTTGAATGAACATCATGACTGATATCCAGGAAACGTATTGCTCTTTATAAAATGTTCCATCATGGAAATTAAAGCTAATGGTAGCAGGGCTTGTGCATGGGTGCTGTACCTGAAATACACAAGAGGACAGTGTAGCTGGGATTTGCAATACTGCTTCGTGCACTTACACTGCTGCTAAAGGCCCTGCAAAGCCAAAATGTGGTTATTCTCATAGCTCCAGAAAGATGCTGAAGCTGAGCATTTGCAATGATTACTTTGCACAAGACTTCTGAGCAAAGGGCAGGGTGCTTCTCACTCTCTCTCTCTGCTTCTCACTGCCTTCCCAGGGGCTGCATGCTAATGCCAATTCCCATCCACCTCAAGGCCCAGGCAGCCTGTTCTCCCAGCTGCCTCTTACACAGTGAAATGGACAGTAATGCAGAGGAAAAAAAAGGTCATGTAATGTGTCAAAACCTGTAAACCAAACCAGCCTCACTCTGTGATGGAGCCAGAATTTCAGTCACCTGTAGATAATCAGTATTTGTTCTGTTGTCCAGCACCATGGTTCCAGACTGGGACAGTTTCATTGGTTATGACACTGGAAAACATAAGTAGTAATATTTAACTAAAGTGACTTGGTTGCAAAAAATTTGCTTCCAAAGAATATATACAAGAAGAATATTTAGGTAATGAAAATAGTAAAAGAGTAATACTAGACCGAAAAAAAACCAACAAAAAACCAAAAAACATTTTATTTTACTGGAAAATAATAAAGATGTTTAGACATCACAAAATAGCGAATTTCAGAATCAAGACTTATTTCTTCATTAAATAGAAAAGTATTTATTTTTAAAACATCTAATTGCTACCTTTAAACTTTTCCTAATTTTTAATTTATAATAATTATTGGAAATTGAGTTAGACATGCTAAATGTTTCAGTTCAGCCAAATCTGCAAATTTCGTTGGAAAACAAAAAGCTGGATAGGATGTCTTGATGACAGCTTATGCCTGTCTCTTCTCAAAATATTGGCTGATTGAATAATAAAATGTTCAGTTTAAATACATATCAAGCCCTCAAATTTGAGGCTTCAAAAATTACACTGGAAATTTAGAGGGTATCCTGTTTGCAGACTTTTTTTTTTTCTTGAAATGGTATAACCTGGAATAGCTATTTGATCTTTTCCTTTTACTACTATTTTTTTTTCCTTTTACTTCTCTCTGCCTTTTTTTTTTCCTTTTAAATTACCTCATCTTTTTTGTACTTCAAATCTGAGACTTTTAAGGTTCTTTCTTGGAAGGCTTAGGCCAATTCTTATTTTTATTTAAACCAGGCAAATAAAACTTTGAGAAATTTAATATGAATAAAACCATGTTGGCATCAGCTAAACAGAATTCATAGCATTAGTGGAATGTGGTAACAAAGTTTAAGGGATTTGGATTTCATCTGAACAGCCTCTAGCCTTTCAGGTGTCTGTACAGTCTCCCCATTTTTATCACTTTTGCATAGAAAATACCTAATAGGAAAAGAAAAGGTCATAGGTTAGAAATAACTAACTAATTAACAGACACTCAAATGTTCATGCCATGGCCTGTTCCAACTACCAGAGACTCCCAAACATTCATTTCCACGTGTCTGTGCTAAGCTGCTCAAACACTAAAACTTGCAAGCATTTTCTCCTTCAAGCTCCAGGCTGTACTCCTTCATTTTATATATTCAAATATCAGCAGCTTCGTAGACCCATGTTCTAATTAGTATTTTAAACTTCTTCATTTACTTTGAAATTGACTCCCGCTGGTCACTGGGCATCTTCCCTTTACTGGGGTCCTTTACTGATGGGCAGATGAAACACATGTGTTACTAGATTCAGTCTCACAAAAAGGCATCCAAAAGAGAAGTGGTCTCCAAATTGGTTGTGCTGGACCAAGCATACTAACTTGGAGTAGCATCCTTGAAAGAGTAATTATATAGATTGCTAGACCTGTACATGCACATGCACCAAGAAGGGATCTTCTGGTTCCTCAGACTCCATAATCCTGCTCATTCCTGGTGTGTAAGCTCTGTTAAACACAACACTCTCCCAGAAAAAGTCTAATTGCAGTAATTCATTCAACAAGGCCAGACTTGAAGAATGGCTAAATCCAACTTGGTTTATTAACCATCTCTTTATGGTAAATCACATTATCTTAGCTTACAGAACATAGGTTTAGTTTTTTCATAGATGTTGGGGTTTCTTATTAAATGAAACACAACAAGATTTCCACAAATGATAGTCACAAAGATTGTTTCTTAATTCTAATTAAGAACAAACTAACCGAAAAACCCATTTAAGCAAAATCAGCTCCATTTTGTATGCATATTAGTTTGATCTATTCCGTTTCTGTTGAGTGTAGGACTTGAAGAGTGTACAAAAATCTTCATGATATTGTAGAAAGATGGGGAAGTGCTTATTACCAGAAAAATTAGCAATAGCAGAGATGGGAAACAACGTTTTGAATGCAAATGTTTGCATACCTAACAACAATACAGTTGAGTCAATGAAAGTATGTTTTTTACCTCATCACTTTTATCCCTAAGTACTTTACTTAGCCATAATACATCACTGGAGCATATATGAATTTCATTTTCTTATCTAAATATATACCGGCTTTAGAGCAATATTCCAGCTCTTTGCCTGCATTCTCCTCGTCTGAAAAATGGACAGGACATCAGCTACTAAGAAATCATGAACTGGTAATGAGTCTGTAGATAGTAGCTGCATTTGCCGTACAAGGTGAACAGCTTGCAATTCAGATAAGCTCCATGGAAAGATTGTGTGCAGCTGACCAAGTGAACTGACCAAAATCTTTAGATGTTTTCTACAAAATTACAGGACATTCTACCAAGTTTTGTTTACCATTGAGCTAGTCCTTACAAGAAAAAAATATTGGATGTTCTTGTATGGTATGTGTTATTCCAAGCAATATTTACTTTATTAATCCTAACTTTTACTGCTTGAGCCCTTGAACTTTGACTGAATTTCTGCTGTAGTAGATGAATTATGACCAACCACGTACCCCAAACAACAAAGCACTTTGTTGTGCTCAAGAAATACAGAGTAAAATTATGGAAAGATAGAATCTTCAGGAAATACAGAAGAGTCCAGGACATATCTGGAAAAAAACTGACTATGGATTCCATCAGCTGTGGGGATGGCAAACCGGGCATCAACAGCTCAAGCTGATCAGTCAAAATGCTAATGGAATATTTTCCTAGCTAATCCTATCACTGAGCAAACCTGGGTATGAATGCTGGGATCTTCCCAGGAGTTCCTCATGACTTTGGTGGAGAACCTGCAGCCCTGCACCCAGATCCAGGACTATTGTGGGGGTGAGAGAGAGGGAAACCTCATGTGCCTGTGCCAGGATGAAGTTCAGGATGGCAAGAGCCATACTGACCTGCACAGCCTCCCTCTGGGGCTGTGTCATCTCACATGCAGAACAAGGATCTCGTGGAAGAAACTGTTATGTTAAACTGCCCAATTTCTGTCCCTTACTGCATTCTCTTCCCCACAAGTCAGGGAAGGCCTGTGATCCCTATACCTGTGAATAAAGTGTTCTGATACCCAAATCCACAATACTACCTTCCAGACAATTGGAACAGAAGAAATATATTACCTACTTGGAGAATTCAGACTTTCCACTGACTACACTTCATAACCATTAGGCCAAGAACCACTTAATGCGAAGTGATAAACCATAATGGCAACACATTTGTTGCAGTTCTTTGTGATGTTGGCAGCCCCTGGTGATGAGGTGAAAGAAGAGCCATTCTTTGCTTCTGATCAGTCTCTCTCCTAGGCCAGGAAAAGGTTTGTCACATTAACCTGGCATACTTGAGGTTAAGAAGTGCAGGTAAGGATTGTACATTCCTGATCTTACATGTCTTGTTGAGGTCTGTGTGATAACAAACACGTTGCTTCATTTATATCATACACTGTAACCCAGAGAAAGAGAAAAATCCTCAGACTGCACAGGTTCCCTTATACTCCTTGAAGAACTGAAAGAAAAAATATGAGATGACTACACTTGCTAGCAGAACTAATTTTGGTCTAGTACTAGGGATGGCAGAAGGAACACACAGACAGAAAGCCAAACGAGTTGACAGACTTTCTGCCAACGCATTGTCACCAGCTGCAGGCCAAACTGAACCAGCCTGCTCTCAGTTCCAGGCAGTGAAGCACTTTCTTCCTACTCTCCTGTCTCTTCATAGTCCCCATTAGCTGTAACTTACCTAATGCTACTATTCAGATTTTGATCTTTTCTCCTTTGCTAACTCTACAATGGGTAGACCAAGGAAAAACAAAGAAGAGATCCATAAATAAGTAATTTGCTGCAGCTTCATCTTTGTGATCATACATGACTTTGCTTAGTTGCCATCACTAAATACAGATAAGAAAAAGTTGGACCAGTATACCTCAAATCAGCCTTTATATTTGTAAAATTGTTTGGGTTGATTCTCTTATCTGAGAATGACTGGCTTAACTTTGATTCAGTTTAATCTATGACTTAATGATTTATAGTAAACCCAAATAAATATTGCTGATTCTCTGAAATAGGATGCAAAAACGGATTAATTTTTCTGCATTGCTTTAATTTCACAATATAAATTTGCACCTAAATTTACATTGATGTTATGTTCTCAAGCAGCAAAGTCTTTTGGGACTTGTTGTCTCTCTTTCTCTCCCATCCGTTTTCTTTTTTCTTTTCAAGGTTAATGGCATGATTACCCAAACACAGAGATTTATTCATCTCTTATTATTCCAAGGAAGTTGTTAACAAGTCATGGATTGGGTGTTAGGTTATTTAAGGCTATTAATAAGACATGCAAATACTCAAGCATATACCTGTGACTGACACAGAACTGCATTAGTAAAACACATACATTTTAAAGTTTTCCCTGGCTTAAACTGCATGGGTAGCATGGCTAAAGGAGTTGTCTGCAACCATTAAGGTCTTCATTGCACAGAAATTCTGCTAACTCTTTCTGACTTTTTAATTTATTTTCAAAGGGTGCTGGCAGCATGCTGGGCACACCAGGCAGACTCAGCACAAACCAGAGCAGATCAGTTATCAAGCAAGTAATATTATCCCTTAGGAGAAAGCTAATGTCCTGACTGAAGAGGTCATGAAGGGAGGTTGTTTTGTTTGGAAACAGTGAGTTCTTTGGCAAAAATGGAAGGAGAGTCCAAAATAAATTCCCTGAGGTAGAAGCTGTGGAATTAAGGAAGTGGCAGAGTTTGCACAGGAGAACTAAGAATGGGGGTGCTTCATAAGTAGGATTTTCTTCAGTCTCCTTTTTGCTCTAGGAAAGAGACAGCAGAGGAATTAGTAGGGAACAAGGAGTCAGCTGTCACCAAGCACAAGTGAGGAGATTTAGACACAGGGAGGGGATTCACAGAAGTAATTGCAAAAAAACAACCCAAACTTTTTAAATTAGTAAGCTACACTGAGGTGTGTGCCTTGTACCTTCCTTTTTGGTGTAAGAGATACCAGTTAACTAACTTAGAATGATAGAATGGCCTGGGCTGGATAGGACCTTAAAAATCCTCTAGTTTCAACCACCCTGCCATGGCAGGGACACCTTGCACTAGACCAGGTTGCTCAGACCTCCATCCAAACTGGCCTTGAACACAACAGGCACCCACAACTTCTCTGAATGAACAACTTCAGTCTGAATGGTTTGGAAGCCAGCAGCCGGGAAGAAGTGTTAGCTGAGACCCAAAGGAAGGAAAGGCAGCAGTAAACTGGAGCAGCAGGGGGGAATCAGTGTTTCTAGAAGCAATTTGAGTAGGACTTGGTTGGGATATATCTCCTGCACTGGTCAGGCAGAGCTTGCACCTAATAGTGTCAGTCTGGCACCCAACAGCCCTGTCCATGCAGTGCCTAGCTGGGCATGTAGCAACATATAGATGGGCAGGAATAGACTTTTCTCAGAAGATGGAACAAAGCTTATCTGTTTAATAGCGTCTTCCTTTCAAAAGCATAAATTACTTCCAGGAAATACTTCAATATAACCCCTACCTCTGATTCTCTTGCCAACAGTCTGGCATGAAAATAAGCATATCGAACATGTAAACTCAGTCTGTCTGGATCTTGCATTCAGATCCCAGCCAGACTGCTTTGTTCTACTTTTCCCCAGAAGGAACAAAGAATGTTGCAACTAAAGGCGATGAGACCATTTAATTTTATATAAGAAGTTCATTCAGCCCTGGGTTAATGCTGGGTGCCAGTTTTAGGAGCATAAGAAAAATATTTTGTTTTTGCAGACAGCCTGCAAACCTGTTGATTGGATCTAAACATCAGAATTAATAGTCCTGAATCAGTGAGTTTAAAAAGTATCATTCTGATTCAGTCTTGAACCTCTCTAATAGGGAAGTGCAATACCCTGTGGCTTGCTTAGCTAGATCCAACCCACATGGTCTGAACTGAAGTCAGCAGAAGGCCACTAACCCAGCTGCATAAAACCGGCCTAGAACCACCTAACAACCTGGCCAAAGGACAATACATTCATTTCCAAAATGAGAGCATGCTGGACAGCATCAAGAGGTCATTTATTTTACCCATTGACCCCAAGGCATTATGAGACATATCTAAATCTCTCAGATCTGTTTGTCCAGAATGTCTGCTCTCTTGCTGGGGTAAGGTACACCGCAGACCTTTTGTCTCAGAGGCAGCTGAACATGCAAAATTAGATTTTCAAATCAAAGTCATTAGTGCCTCTTTAGAAGTCAGACTGAAAGGGGGTAGGTCTTGTATAGAAGCAATGCCCATGACAGTACCAAAATCACATGTAGATGTATAATGTAGCATATATGCTAGTTTTATAATTTAAGAGAGAATGCTATGAAACTCAGCTCTGATCAAACAACACTTTCTGCGTTGTACTCTTCTGCAAAAAAAGTTGCTGAACTTTCAGCTGATCTAATCCATTGCTAACTCTATCCTCTTTTCCCGAGCAGATATCCTGCTGTGCATGAATGATTGTCACGCTGGTCCGGGGCCAGGGAGCTGAGCAGCCCTGCTCACCCCAGCAGAGCTGCCTGTCTGGCTGTGGCCCCCACAGCTGTCATGGGGGACATCTGCTTCTTACAGGACCATGGCAGCAAGTGCACATTCAGCCATCCCAGACCTCACAGCACATTCAGCTCAACTGTGCGGCCCTGCAAAGCAACCTCATTCCTCTTCTCTGACTTCATATGCTCTGTTTGGACAAGACCCATTAAAGACCAATGTAAACCAGCTATTTTAGAGAACCTGCATAGTAAGACAAGTTATTTTTTAAGACCAAGTATGACAAATATTTTGGAATGTGTTGATTTTGGCAAGGTTCTTTGATGCTTGTGTCACACATGTACTTCACACAAGCATTGTGGTTTTCACCCAGGCTACAAATGTCCATTCATCAAAACAACTTTTAATCTCCATCTCTCCATGACTTCAGTAAAGCACTTGTTTTTGTGTTCAAAACTGAGTGCATACAGGAATGCGTCTCAGTCTTATCCTTAAGGATCACATTGCACATGTACCTGGTTTGAAGAGTTGGCTTTAATCTTGGGGTTTGTTTCATTTGTAACCTGAATGAACAGTTCACAGTATGATGAATAGACTATAAACATATGAGAAAGTAGATGCCAAGGTTCTAGAGAAAGGAAAATAAAATTTTTGTTATAAAAGTATTCCAACGTTGCACACTAATTTTACAGCCAACACTACAAACTCATTCATTGTCACAGATGGAAGAATAACTGATTAAAAATGCCAAATTTCCATCTCAAATTATTCTTGTATTATAACCTGTCAGAATACTGACTCACAAATTTCTGAATATATAATGATGTTCTGAACATTTCTTAATAGAAATCTTCACAAATAAGCTGCCTTATAATAATGAAATATTTAAGACTACTTCTTTTTTATTATTATTTTCAATATCTGTGACCTTGAAATCTGTAGAAAACAAAATTAGTTTTAAATGCAATACAAATTCTAATATTCTCTTTCAATCACCTCCAGTAACTTGGCTAAACATCTCTATAAATAGACAACGTGCACATTCCATTTTATTAATTTCCCTACTAGCTAAAAACTGCATTTTTTAGCCCGAACCTTTTTTTTAAATTCTTACACAGACAGTTTTTAATGGTACAGAATTTACTCCTTGAACGACATACTCAGAATCCACAAATGAGTCATTACAGAATAGATAAAGACTGGCCTCTCATTTTCTAAGAATGTGTCTTAACCAGTGGCAAGAGCACAAACCAGGTCTCTGCAGCAGAAATGGACATTGGAAGGGTTAGCTAACTCAGCTGTAACTATTACTTGAGAAAAAATAAAAATGAGGTGATAAATTACCTCTCAAATGATAGCGTGCATGCTCTTAATCCCTTTCAGAACAAAGTCAAACAGGTGAGATAAAGTTATCTTCGAGCTCAGCTCAAGCTTTTTGGCTTCATTCAGGAAGAAAAAATCATAGTGCTCACTTGGATCAGTTACAGCTAAGGAACATTTTAAAAACACTGCCCCTCAGCTGATCTCTAACATATCTCATCTGCAACACCATGCTGACAGCACCAATGTAGAAGGATTAATGAATCACATGAGAATTAAATTTTTGTAAGCCAGACCACCATAGATAGAACCATATTTTACAAGAATTATGGGGTTCATATGTGTTCACTGAGTAGAGCTATGACATGGGTAGGTAAAGACAAACTTTTTGACCTGTAATAAACTACATATTTCACATGGTTATGTTTTCAGAAAGATATGTTTCATGTTACTTACCAATATTTTTTTTTTCCAATTATGAGGTTTGAGTTTTAATGAGATCTTCCCGAGTAGGAGCTATGTAAATTGATTTTACATAGGATTTAGCTTTTACATTTTTTCATACATTTGTAATCCTGCAATTCTTTAGCGTATAACTCTAAACTCCATGTAGAATGCTAGCTACTGTCTTCACATTTTGGTCAGGCAAAACAATTCCTCTCTAGGCCTGGGAATCAAGGACACCTTACTGTCTCAGGCCCTGAGAAATGTAAACAAAAGTGAGTTGGAGAGGAGCAAACTTGGGGTAAATTAATTCGTTACCTGAAGCTGTAATTAGAAGATTAACTTCCAATATGCAAATAGACAAAGCTTATAAAAGTATGAAAACCCCTGACCTGTCATCCATTTTGGGTGTAGCCCCTGCATGGGCTTCTTCTGCCCTAAATGTACCTGAAGGCTTTCAATAAATACAACCACCTTTTACTCCCTTAATTTTGTCTGGCTTCTGTTTTTAGGTTGCCCGATACGGCATCAAATAGGCTGCATTCTGATACAATACATTTTGAATCAAAGTGCATTTTTGATGCATCAAACAGAAGAGCTTTTAAATTGCATTCATTTTTAATATGGTGCAAACCCTTTGCTAACAAAAAATGACAAAGTAACATGGACTGAATTTCTAGCACTGCTTAAGTCAATGGAATTTTGTCATTGAGGTTGATAAGGACAGAATTTAAATTAATTCTTTTATAAATCAGTATTAGGCTCTCTTTGCTGTGCTTCTCAACCCAGGTTTCATATAACAGTGATATGTACGTCTGTACATATGTTTATTGTGTTTGTTGCAAGTAATATCATGAAGTGCATAGTATAAGCATATAGATGAGTTTTATTTTCCTCTAAATAAAACATCTACAGCTGGACAATGAAAGTTCAAAGCAAATTCCACGTGGAATACAATAAATTCCTCCCAGACACCATGAGGAAATACTTTGTTTTCTGTGTAAGCATTCTGTGCTTTTCAAAAACAATCAAACAAACAATATGCAAAACAGAAAGAGCTCCTGCTCTTCAAGTCTTTAGCTCTTACTATTCCCCTCCATTACATATACAAATTATATATACAAATCTCCTCCATTATATATACAAGATTATATATACAGTCTTTGTTGTGCCTCACAGACAAGGCTAGACTCCAGAGCTGTGATTCTCAGCACATTCCCTATCACATCTTTGTCCATGTGTGGAAAGCAGGGGGGGAAAAAGGTAATTTTTAAAGCCTAATTTTCTTTTATTCCTCACTCTTCTTTGCAGTCTTAATCCCAGGAAGACATACAATCATTTTTATTTTGTATAGGTTATTCTGCTGAAATTTAATGGTCAGACATAGACCAAAAAATCCCCAAAACAACTCAAAACTGGTAGCTGCCTCTACTTAAGGGCACAGTGTTCTCATCCTTCAGAGATGATGATCACTCAGGTTTTGGTGGAGCCACTCATCTAAATCAGGGATAAGACTAATTTTCACCAGCCTCAGCCTGAGATTCCACACATAAAAATCATGTGATGCAGTGTGGGTATTTATAATGTTGATGTCTACATCTGAAAGTTAGTGGTCTTAAATTTTCTGTACAGTCACTAGAGAGAAATAAGCATTTTTGGGATATGAGGCACCTCATCTTACTGCAAGTATCTAAAATATGTCATAGTAATTGTGCCCAATAAGTGCCAGTTTCTTACCAGTGATTACAAAGGAAGTCTTAAGTAGCTAGCTGAGATGGACACATCTGCATGTTTGAGATTCAAATTTCCTGAGACAAATCTAACTCTGTTTCATGGCAAGGGATGGGTGAATGACCTCACCAAAATTTGCAGGAAGCACATCTAGCAGGAACCTTTGCTGCACTGGCCCTGTTTGTTTCCCGCTGCAGCACAGGGCCATGGCATGGAGAACCCCGATAGCCAACACAGCAGCCAAACAGTGGACAGTGGCTCAGGCTGGCCACCACATGCAACAAGCTGATGTTTCATCATTTATTCAAGAGCTGTAGGCACAGTGCTGGGGAGTGGATATGGGAGTCAAAGCAAGAATTATCATTACCAGTGAATGAAACGTGATTATCAGGGTGCAAAATAGATTATTAGTAGTAAAAGATGGAAAATATGCTGCTGGCAAGATGAGTAATTGGGGAAAAAGCATAGACAGAGTTTTACAAATCTCCATTGTCATGTTCTAAACAAAATCTTCTACTATGAACAAGTGAACAAAAATAAACTATGGAGGGAGAAGCTAAAGATTTCTAGATTGCTTAGATAATGTAGACACTATAGAATGACAAAGCAATTCAAACTATTTTCAGTGTAAGATACAGACAAGTGATGAAACTCACTTTGCAGCAGAACTAGAAAGTTCAATGCTACCTGAGTAAGTACAAATAAATGCAAAGTAAAGTAAGAACCAGATCTGACAAGTGTGTAAGTTCATGATGAAAGGGGGAATTTCTGCACTGTTACTTCAAATATTTAAAGAGTAATCATGATGAGCTTGTTTATTGATGAGGAGACAGAGAAGACAGTGGTGAATTTTATACCATAGAGGCAGGAACACAAAAAACATATGAAGATAAATTATGCCAAAGTGTTAAAAAAAAAAAGGGGGATTAAAAATGAGTATGGTACTACAGACACTTCTGTTTAATGAAATAGAATAAAATGAGAGCATCCTTGAAGACTGACCCTCTTGAACTGAGTATTGAGGTCTTGGCTGAGAGAAGTATGCTGCGTTTGGAGGAAACACTATCATCCTCCTTCCAGCATCTGACATTTCTGATGTCAGCAGGTGACAGACAAGTCAGATAAACATCTACAACATGCTTCCTGTTCTAGAAATATGCCTTCCTATTTACTCCTTGAATTTTTTACTCCAACTGTTCAGCACATTCTAAGAGTTTTCTAGTAAAACTGTGTAGGCACTTATGGTAGAAAGTGAGAGAGAAGCTTTATGAAGTGTGACTCTGAAGTGGATATACTCAGAATGATTTTTTTAACATAAAAAAAATTATTTCAAATTAAAACACCAGTGTCCTCAAAATGTATTTTAAATTGGTTCATTTGCCAATTGACACCTTGGCCATTTGCCCTTTGAAATGTGTTCAGGAAAAATTCCTTCTTTCGTTGTTTTCTATAAACATAAAGAACAAGAATTTAGGTAGTAAATTTCTTTGCTGCACACTATAGAAGGACAAAACAGTAGGAGAGTCAGAACCACTATTTTGTGTGGGAGAAAGATGAGTCACTGACATGAGATAAAATTAAATTGGGTCTTACATAAGTTTATCATAACCTTCACTTCTTCAGCATCAAATCTGATGACTCAGTATTTGTTTTTAAAGGGTGTTCATTGTCACATAATACCTGGCCGTCACCAAAGATGATTTATATGACATCTATCTATATCTACATTTTATAGATCTCTAAGAAGATTGCTGTAATTCCTTCATGACCAGATATAGATAATTATACCTCCTGTGATACTGTCTTAGAGCCATCACTCTTCACATCTTTGTGATGAAAAATTAGTAGTTTCTTCTAAAGTCTCTAAGATATACCTCACTTTACTTTTTAGCAGAAATAAGGGGGGAAATGGGCAATCTGAGCTATCTACAAGAATTTAGATCCAAATTTGTCTTCCAAGAATAAGAAAAAATGGATCAGAAACATTTTTTCCATAGTTATGGATCAATGTAAAAATTTAAGTCTTAATTACTAAAATCTTGATCAAGAATTCTTGATCAAGGACATGAATTTGGTTAATTATGAACTGATTGTTCCAAATACATTAATATATTTTCTGTCTTACTTAGTCTCAAAGTAGTTTTATTCTAAGGAAGTTAATTCGAAAGTCAGTAAATGCAGAGTTCAGCTCCCTCCTTCTGCTAAAAAAGTAGCACTGCTGAAAGTGTATTGGACAGTACATTGAGTTTCCACTTCCACAAAAAATTTAGCCAAATCATCAGTATTGTAAAAACTTAAAGGCTGACCCCAAAGCCTACAAAATTGCTTCTCCAGAAATAAAGGCCAACATCCAACAGAGTGTTGTTTCTTTTTATTCCTAGGGCAGTACTCAGATTCTGCCTACCTGCTTGTGCACAATGACTCCTGCTGGGAAGTGGCTGACACCTGCCTGCCCTTACCCCTGCAGAGTGAAAGCCTCTCCACTGCCCCTTTGAAGTCTTCATTTCCACTTTGACTAGATCTGCAATTGCATTTGCTTGGACATAGTACTCCACTCTTCTTGAAGCTCCCAGACTCTTTGTGATTGCAGTGGCAGCACGAGTACTATGACTGGATCTGTGAGAAAGTCTCCTATTGTGGAGAAAGAATGAACTTTTCCACATATAGGAATTTTTGTGGAGAGGCTGTGTGATAAGTAAGTGACCAAAATTCTCTCAAGCACCAATGGACATTAGAAGACTGCAGTCTGACGGCAGCTAACTATATGTCTTCTGGAATTCAGGCTTTTGCTGTGTTCACAGTGCTCAAAAGGTAGAAAAAAAAAAAGTAGTGTAAGATAAAAAATCACAAAGGACTGGTAAAAATATGTTAAGAGACTGGCAAGAGATATCTTGAGACTCTCCTGACTAGATCAGTTGATCAGCATAAACATAGCTGACTAACACTTGAGAAAGAAAAAAACAATGCAGTGATTTCAATTTTTTTTTCCCCAAAATAGAATAGATTTACACATAGCTACTGAGGAGTAGTAATAGTTCTATATCTATGCCAAGACAACCTTCGTGTAGGTTGGGCCCCCTGTCTTTTTTCCTCTTTTTCTGGACTATGTAATGCTGACACTATTTTCTGTTAGCACCATGGAAGGAAAAGCATACTCTGGAGGAATGTGAGGATTGGTCCAAAGCCCGCTAAAGTCAGTGGAACTCTTTCCATTGACTTAAATGGGTTTGCCTCAGACCCTAAATGAAGAAAGATGGATCTTCAGTTCTGGGCTAAGGAAATAATTCCATTGGGAGTGGCATGGAAAAAACACGTGAAGGTGAGAGAATTTGAAGAAAACAAAAGGATCTGAAAACTTGTCAACAGCAACTGTTTCAGTATTTTTGGAGGTTATAAAAACAGATGGGCTTTCTCTGATGCAAATTCACCCCCCTCTAAGCAGGTTAATTTATTCCTGTGTCAGGAACATATCAAGAACATATGAGACTGATCTCCTGGGTTTCTTCCTTTATTTGTGCTTCACTTCAAAATTGACTGTCACAATGGAAATGACACAATGTTGTCAACTCCTCCCAGAATGCTGCCTAATTTATGACAAGCAATTTCAAATAAGTGGTTATCCAATTTTCCATTTCTTTCAATTCCATAAGAAGTAAAAATTCCCAAGTGTCCTTGGTGTCCCCGTATGGCCTCTCTGGATTGATCATTATCCAAAACTGACTGTTTTATTAGCTGCTGAGCTTTCAGATCTCATAATAAATGCCTCAGAAATGCAAGTGGAGTTTCTATGTTAGTGTGCATGAAAAACAGCTTCCAGGTGAATTGGATAAATGCACATTAGAAAGAATCGGTGTTTGGGGTAAATGTGGGCATTTAAAACAACACTGATACAGTTTTGAAGAAGATAAATCAAAAACATCAGTTGAACATAATTAAAGCAGAGAGGAAAAAACTCTTTTCATTTAGATTAATGCAGAACAGCTGCCTATTAAAACAATGCAGAAAATAAAAAAGGAGCCCAAAGAATTCAAAATAAAAGGACTGAATGCAAAGAACAAACTTCAGCCTGATCAAGAAAACACATCAAATCAAAACTGAAGCTTTTGAAGGATAGATGCAGTCATGTGCATTCTCATCTTGAAGAAGCAAATACAGAAGAACAGCCAATGTTATTGGCTCCTACAGGAACCTGCAAAATTTTGCAACTGGTCTCTTAAGAGAGCCCTGCTTTTCAAATATAATGGCTGTAGATGTATGCTGTGGAAGAGAATTGGATACAAAAGCATTTGCTGAACTCCAAATTTTCTCACCTGGTATAGATTAAGTGTGCTGCGAAGACAGAGCAGGCATGCCAACTAACAGTCCTTTACAGTGTGCTTCATCTCTTAATTTAAGGAGGACTTGCTGCCTCAAAAGACTTAACCATGAGGCAGGAGCAAGTGAAAAATTGCTCCCTTCTGGCATCAGCACTGAGTAGTATGAAAACATATAATTGCTTTCACAGATTGGATTTCTTTTATTTTTATATTTTGAATTATTCGCATTTTATATATTAAATATTTTCAAGGGGAGGAGGTCAGAAGGAAAATATTTACATTAGGTTCCAAAATGTATAGTTTTATCAGTTATTAATAAAAGGAGAGAAATATTGCTCAAAGTTCTTATTTTACCTAGAGAAAAAGCATATTTTGACCCTCTGTGTTATTTTTCCCATGATATCTCTCTAACATGAAGTACCTTTGACTTCACGTTAGAGCGATATCATGGAAAAATCAAGTATCAAGGACATAAAAAGCGCAAGGAACATCCTTGCGTATTCCAGGACTGATTTACCCTTTGCTGGGTATTCTGAAGGAAAGGTAATGCATGGATTTGCTTTCCCAATGTAATATAGGTCTTATGTTTGTGCTCAAGATGACAGGTGAGTTTCTATGCTAGTCTTGTTTTACTGATGACTGATTCTTGAGTTTTGGACTATATATTTTAATAGACTCCTCTTTAAAGTTCTTTCACTTCATAAAACTCAAAATTCACCTGAAAATCTCCTCAGTTTCCCTCAAGTTTTAATTCTGAGTTTCTCAAATTCTCCAGGTACTTGCTTCCACATGCAACGGAGAGAGAAAATTTAGCTTTTCAGCATCCGCTTTTCCTGTCACACATGTCACTTTAAATGTGTGAGCTGAACTGGTCCGAAGAACTCCCACTGGAAAGTGTATCAGTGAAAGGAGTGGATCCCTGAACATTAAATGTGTTTGGATGGTAAGCCCAGAATTTAATATTTCTCACAGCACAGTGGAGGTGTTTTAGGGTAAAACTTCTATTCCTTGCCCCTGTTGATCTTTGAGTGCATGGGAAGACTGGTTATTCATGCAGAGTGAAGCCTGATTGTTTATACTTCCTGGAGAGGGGATAATGTCTCCTGGAGTACAGCTGCCTTGTTTTAAGGATGCAACTGAAACGGATCTGAACAGTCATGTTCTAATTCTCTTTACTGCCTTTAGAACCTGGTTGGCTAGACCAGAGATGCCTCAAGAAGAGTGAGAAGTGTTCTATCACAGATGACTACCAGGATGAGAGTCATGCCAGGTACACAAGTCATTTAGGAAGTCAGTGGGGACACATCATTTGCTCTGCAACACAAGGATGAAAGGCTGCAGGCTCCCTGTGATCCTTTTAGTAAATTTTCTTCCTTACTTTTATATTTCTCATTGAATTTTACCATAATTAAATAGAAGAGTCCAATCTTTTTAACTACCCATCCTAGATTATGTGTGTGTGTGCATGCATATTTGTTTATTTTTGTATTAGTCAGAGCCAAGTATTGACATTCTAAGATCTTGGCTGGTCAGATAAAAATCTCTTTCTTTGTAAAGATTGGCCATTTTTCAAGCCACAGGAACTTTAAACAGTTTCCTGGCAGATACTGAGCAAGCAGGTTGAAGTGGGCAGTGTGATGAAAGGGGAGACCACCTCTTTAATCCTACAAGTTGCTGAAATTTAAAGTAGGTTTTTCTTTTTCTCATTACTGTTTATTTTATTTTACTATTTTTTTAATCTGGTTAAATTCATTACAGTATATGTAAAGAAAATGTCTTAAGGCACTATGTGCCTTACATTTTTTTTTAAAGAAAGCCTTGCATAATCCTCATTCTGATGGGTACAATGTCTGCATTCACACCTGCTCCGTGGTTACATCAGGCTCCAAGTGGAAACTGTTTCAGTCAGTAGCCTGTTACTTGACTTCCATGGAGATCTGCCTGGATAATGTTTGCAGTCTTGGGCTCAGATCAGACCTGTAGAATCCTAGGTTTTATGTGAATCTGGCTCTCCATGCATGTCTGAGAAAGAAAACAGAAAATTTCTTCGCACCTCCATAATGCAAGGGTTCCTTAATGCTCATGCTAACAATTGCAGAAGCTGCTGAGAAGGAATTTGGTGAGAACAGGGACAATGGATTCTTTCAAAGTGAGCCCCAGTGTTCTTGCCAGGTTTCTTCATGCATCTTTAGGTGCTGGCCAGCTTTTCTTTTGGCACTCTCTGTTAATAACACCACCAGAGGTGCTCATGCTTCTGAGAACCCAGTGCAAAATATTGTCTATGAAATCTGAATGTGTGTTCTGAGCTTCACCCAGTCCGTCAACAGGTTCTGACTCTGGGATTAGAAGGCACTTCTGGGAGGAGGATAGGAGAAATCTGCAGTTAATCAAAATTAAGGTCCACTTTCTTTCTCTTCTTTCTCTGAACTACATTTTTTTTCCCTTTGTCTTTCTCTTCCCATAGGAGTGTTATTTCCAATGACATTACGAATGCAGTAGCAGGGTGACATCATCTATCAAAATGGTTCTAGAATTCCCTGTCACTAGTTTTGTGATTATCAAAAGGGTTGTCCTCAGGGCAAAATGTTCCTTTATTTGAGGGGAATTGGTTCAGTTCCTGCAGGAGAGATCCTTGTGTAGAGGCACAATGCTCTAAAGAAACAAGGTGCTGGAGGAAGTATAAGCACAGAAGGGCTTCATGCCTTGGGAGATGTATCTGCACTGCATGTAAACCACATTAAACTCATATGCCACAGGCCAAATACAACTACAATAAGGGACAGAGGTTTGTGTACAATGCCTAACGTACATACTTAATATTTATTCTCTCTGAAAGAGTAAAGAGAGTCCTGTGCTTCAACTAGTTCAGAATAAAGATTCAGCCAGGCTCAGGTTCTTGATAGTTGATTGGATGCTAGAGAGTTTTTCGTACTAAAATGCTTTACTAGAAGCATACTGAAATTCTTACTAAAAAGAAGAAAAGCCTGATACCAATCAATGCCCTCAAAACACTAAAAAGTGTCTTTTTGATACACTTAAAAATGTAGGTAAAGAAAATTTACTTGTGGATTCAAACCTTAAACTATTATCATTGGATGTTAATTTCATTAATTTTACTAATCACAGCCTTATATTTCAAGCAGTAAGCAGTGAGTACAAACGTTTTCCCAGAAACATGCTCCAAGTGTACAAGGCTTGTGCAAAGCTTCTGCCATAGCAGGCAAATCCCTGACTTTCTTATGGCTCTTCCTCAAAAATTATTTTGTTTCCATGTCCCTGTGGTATTCAAAACCATGTAACCTAAACAAAAGCAATCTTGGATGAAGAGCAATGGAAACTGAGGACATTTCAGACGCAATAAATGCAAAGAGAAAGAGACTAATAAGCCTTTTCTCAGTGGGAATTTGAGATGAAAACCTGGATATGGTGAAGTCTGAGAATTTTGTCATAAAGAATGAGGTTTCCACCCAGTCTCCAATGTTTCTGCTCAGAGAATGAAGCATGAACACTTCTTGACTTTCCTTTCCTCGTCAGATGTCATAGTGAAAATATTTTTATGAATCTTTCTCCTGGAAACCAGTTTTGCTACAAAAGTAGAGGACTGCTAAGACAGCAATTTCAGCAATGCAGTTTCTGGGGTGGTTTGGTTTTGTTTTACTTTGTTTTTTATTAATGTGTGATACTTATTTTTCATGCCATGCAGATGTTCCACACAGTCTCCAAAGTTCTCAGATCAATTTTGCAAATTCCTGGATGTACACCAATGTAATTTATCACGACTAACATAAGAGGTTTATACAACTTGGTACATATGGGTTAAATGTCCACTTCATCTGTGACAATGTGGTGAACTCTAGTTACCCTAAATGATCTTGCCAATAAAGAGCTGTCTAGAATATGTTATATCTGGTTATTGGCAGGAAGATTCTGTAAGGGAATTTTGTAGGTACATGCATGATCTCTGTTTCACATGAACCATCAAAAGCCAACAGAAACCCATGGTCCTAAATCACTGAGATTTTAGAAAAATCCCAGCCTTAGTGAGCTCCTGAACTTGAGCCATGAGTAGAAGAATCTGCCATCTTCTCCCCGGCCAACCTGCAGAAATAGACTATGGGGCAAATCAATGCATGTCCTAATGGAGGAACAGATAGTGGTGATGACCTGGCTCCTCCCATGACATTCAGGGAACAGGAAAGCTTCTAGGTGGATCCACAGTCTGGATGAAATATTTCACCACATTTCTGAGTTTAAAAAATAAATAGAATAATTCTAGGGACCCTCTTTCTTAACAGAGCAAGGTGTTCTTACAGTAGTATAACATAGCTGACTACATTTTCCAGGTAAAATTCCGTCTCTTCTTCACTCTGTTGGCTCACAGATATACAGGTTTTGCTTATTAAAAAAAAAAAAATAGAGGCAGGAAATCATATTTTTTGCATATTTCTGAAATATCTTGGGCCATTAAGTTGAATGGTTTGCTTCTTCCAGACACCAGAATTCTAAGTAGAGAAATGGAAGCATTTCCAATTTACATTAGGAAGAAAAAAAAACCAAGGAAAATACTAGCAGCAAAAAGTATTTGTTTATTACAGATAGCATGTCACTAAATGTGTCACCTCATAATTAGAAAGTTCCATCTTCTCAAAGGAATAAAAAAGCCCTCACTCCTCCTTAAATGATATCTCTAACAGCCTTGAGACCAATGTGAATACAGAATGATGAATGAGCTATAGCAGCATATAACGTACTGATGGAATATAGGTAAATGCATTGTGCTCTTACAACTCTATGAACACTTACAACAAAATCTAATTTCAGGCATCTTCAAATATTACATTAGAGATAATGACTTCATGTAAATATCAATGTGTTGCTTTTTGGTGTAAATTGCAACTCAGTGCTCTGGCAACTCTTCACGATTTTCACAGAGAAGTGTTCACTAGGTTTCTTAATTTTAATTTTGAATGCTTTTGTTTTCTTTTGAGATTTATTGCTGCTTCTCCTGAAAAATTAAAAATTGCTTTTCCTTTGACTTTTTCTTTCTTATTTTCCCCTCAGAGGTTTAGAGAAAATCTGGCTATTTTATTTAATTTGAAATAGACCAGATTTCCTAAAACCATCATAACATGGCACTTCTGATCTCTATATGGATTTTGCATGCCTGCGTGTATATAAAAACCATGCAAAGACAAAGAAATAAGTACACTGTTATTCATCCTCTTTATAGAAATATAAAATTGCCAAATACTGGATTCTATTACAGTTACACTTGACTCTTCCTGCTATTCTGCTCTGTTCTAGCAGTGCTCCTGTGAATTTTATTGCATGTCTGTTAGGCCTTCCAAAACCAAGGAATAAATTCTTCATAACTGTCTGACATTTTAAAGCACTAACATATTTGAAATAGTTTCCTATATCCTGTGCCCCTCTGCATTTTATTTAATGTCTAAGTCTGTTGCTAATTAGGACCATCTTTTTACTTCTTTATTTTTCATTTGGAGATTTTTACACTTAAATTTCACCTATTTCTTTTCTCTAAGACCCCTCTGTTGTACAGGTTTTGGTTTCATAGCTATTCAGGTTAATTTTGCTGTATTTTTTTCCCTTCTAGCAGAGGCTTGGGGTTTTTCTTACTACAGTTATGAACGAAGGTTGGTTTAAATTTAGAGCAAGGTAACAGGCATTCACTTCATTCGGTTGGCCAAAAATGCTGTGCAAAGATTTATTTCAATTATAGTTTCCCTTTTGGAGTATGTATTTCACTAACACTGTGCACAGAATTTTGTTTAAGAAACAAGTCTCTTTCAAAGATTTTGTTATGATTGGCATTTTGTAAAATAAAATCTTCAACATGTTATGTGAGCATTTCCCTGATGTTATATGGTAGAATTCAGCTAAAAACATTGTCATTGAAAGTAAAGGTACTAATGGGGAAAATGAAGAATTAATAAAACAGCCTAGGCAAATACCTTCAAATTCAAAGAAAATAAAAGAAAAACTCTTAGGTTCAATGCACATTTTATTTCAGAAAAAAAAATCTTTCTTGAATTTGCAGATCTGTCTGAATATTTATCTTGGTTCAGTTTTTTTTGTATACTCTCTAGTACAGATTGGCTCTTTCGGTGTCTATAGCTCTGCTGTTTGCAAGAACTGCACTATTTAGCTGGAGCAATGGAGAGATGCTGAAGAATATGTCCAGTTTGAAAGCATCATTTAGTCTTTCTGTCAATCTCCTTATGTAACATATATTTTAATTACCTGTGAGTTCAAAGCTGCTAATGCATTGTGTTTCTGAATGACAAATAGAACACACTAAAACCAGCACTACACATTTATTTTTAAGAAAGTTTTGGGGAAATTCATGCAGTTCTGAGTGAAACTCTACCCTGCCTTTAGCCATCCAAGTATTTCCTTTCCTGTACAGAATGATTCATTGTACCCAGGATCTCTGTTCACCGGTAGGTACGAAGCTGACGTGACTATATAACGCAGCCAGAGAACAGAAGCTCTCCTCAGGCTGGGAAGCTGAGACACGAAGCAGCAGCTACAGAAAGGAACCTTTCCTCCTTAGGATTTATTCATGATATAAGGTCTTAACAGCTGACAAAAAAAATGTACCTATTTTTCTTTGCAGGATGTCTGTATTGCTTTGTTCCCAATTATGGCAACAGCCAAGGAATTTTTCACCAGGAGATGTGCAGTGAAAGTAGACTTGTAGACTGATTGAATAAGTAAATGACTTTTTAAAACTGAAGTATTAAAATAAAGAGATGTGTCTGCTAAAAATTAAGGGACTGAGAAGAGGAAATTGTATTTTCTTACTCTATAACTTTACCTATGCCAATGAAAATCACATTCAGTTCATTCCTCAGATTGAATTAATCCAACAAAACAAAAAAGCAAGTGCCTGACACTCCTGGGTAATGACCCCACATCTCACCTAACTTTAGTAAGCCATTTCCTAAGCCTCAATTTCAACCCAATCTTCTAGTCTCTGTCCTTATTTTACAGAGATAAGTACGCACTTCCAAGATCTGTTTCTTTGGGTGAGAAAGATCACCTCCTGCAGATGATCCTCTCTCTCCCATGACAACAGAGGAAGACTAGGTGATCAATCAAGACAGACACTTTACTTTTTGGTAGTCACATCTTGTGAAATCAGTCCCCATCCAGTCTACCCATCTCTTACACATATTTTCTTTTAAGAATCTGACAGCTTCTGTTCATTCCAATTCTTCTATTATGAGCATCTTCTCTTACTAGTTCATCTAAACCACCATAGAAAGTGTAGAAACTGAAATGGAGGTGGAGGGTTGGAGGAAGAAGGGAAAAAAAAGGCTAAGTAAGGAGGGGTAAGCACAGAAATAGGGAGCTACGGTAATAGATATCAGAATTGTATCAAAATGAGGGAAATAAATAGAAAGGATCAAAAACTCAAGCAGTCTAAATATAAAACCAGAATATGGCATGTCAAAGAAATATCTGATAAAAAGAATTGCAAAAAACAAAAGAATTTGTAAGCTTTTTCAAGCATATCGGGAATAGGAGGAGTGCAAAAGAAACTAGAGCTAAAAGAAGCATTCACAGAATATAAGATAATGGTAGGAAAAGACTAAATTAGATATATAGATTTTAATAAAGGTTCACTGTAGAAGAACTTGGGAGGAACTCTGTGGAGGAACCATCAGAAGTCCTGCCTGAAACTGAAGTTCCAATAGAAGTTACAGAACTCCAAAATGTTTATAGAGAAAGTCAATGTGCTTCTCAAACTGCTCATTTTTACAAATCATCTAACTCATTCAAAAAGGGAAAAAAAAAGTAACTTTTATCTGTTTATCTGAGATGTCTGTGAACAAGTAATAAAACATAAGACAACTGTGTCAAAAGGGACTAACCTTTGGACTTAATGGTGATGCCTTGGGTTTTAGCTTTTATATTTTTCAGAATCTCTGCTGCTTAGTGTGTAACTCTGAAACCTCATATTAGGTGTTAGTAAGTTCTCTTCACAGGGTAGTTAGACAAAACAATTCCTTTCTAGATAGAGAATCAAGGACAACTGGTACCCAAAAAGCAGAAACAATGGTGAGGGAAAGGGGGCAAGCCAGGGGGCTGAAACTTCATAGCCTGGGGCTGTGGTTGGATAATTAACCCCAATATGTAGATGAACCAAAACTTATAAAAGTGTAAAGACTTATGACCGGGATCCATCTTGGATTTGATTTGGGTGTAGCCCCTGCTGGGCTCTTTCACTGCCCAAAGTGTATCCTTTCAATATCCTTTTGCTCTGTCTAGTCTCTGTTCCAGGTCACCCTTTCCAGGCATCAATGGGAAAGAAAATGCAAGGAATTAGACTGAGGAAAAAAAAGCAGTTGTTTTGCATGATGGACTGGCCATAGGAGCTTGTGCTCATATGGCGTCCATGCAGTGTTTGCACCCCAAAACACAAGAGGAAATTCTTTGTGTTGTAGTGCCAGTTTACATGGCAAGCAGCTCAGGCCATCTGGTGACCATATACTTTCACTATACAATTGACTCACAATTGCGCTGAAGAATTTGAAGTGCATGGTACTCAACGGTTTGAAATCTATGGTGGTTCACCATTGCAGATAAGCCCTAATCTCTAAAGATGCAAGAAAATGCAGTGAAAGAATGATTTCCTGACACTCTTGATGTGGAGCACAAAGATAATAAATTTACCTTCACACTGCCGGCAGGGTAAAGGATTCAATTCTTGAATTTAGAACAACGACTTAAAATTAGCTTACAACTAGCAACTCTAATGTTAATTTTTTATCATTGGGAGATCCACTGCTAAAAGCCTAAACAACTTATTTTGCTTTTATTTTTAAGACATTATTAATTGACTAATTAATATTAGGAGCATTTATAGAGACATTACAAGATACTTCAATATGAGGCTTTATTTTCCTAATTATTATCATAAATATTGTCTATTGCCATGGACTTACACTACAGAAAGTATATGGACCTGAAAGAATCTGCCCTAATAGACTGCAGTTTAAAAGAAACAAAGATTTCTCTTTAGATTCAATGATATCATTACATCATTTTATTGATTTAGGACAGAAAAAAGATATTCATATTAAAATCAAGCTCCTCTGGAAAAGACCATCTGACTTTGTAGAAAGATTCAGTTTCTTTTTTAAATGCATATCTATACTGAAAAACTCATTTATAAATGTGTTGCACACAGATACATACACATACATAAAAGCCATCCTGTTAGCATGAAAAAAAGGAATTATATGAAAATGTGTTTCCACTGATGACATTAAAGACAAAATTATTCCAAGAACAGAAGAACAGATAAAACTCTCGTGTCTATAAGTTGTTGACATCTGTGCTGTCTCATGCACTTCTGGTTTCTCTACAAAATTTCTTTAAAAAATCTCTGCACATTGTGTCATTTCCCACTTGTATCTTTGACCAGAACATCCCAGTTTCCACTCCTGACTTTCAGCTGTTCAGCTAAGCAAGAGCAATGCTTGTTTTCACTATTCATGCTGATATTTTTCTTTAAAATAAAAGCATCTGAATGTCTCTGAGACTTCTCCCTCTTATCAGATTTGAATAAAATTGGCTGATGGACTAGCAAAGAGACCAATAATGGAGACACTAACAGTACATTCTCATCAACTCCATTTCCCTAGAAGACAAGTTAGAAAAATCACCTCCAAAAAGTAATTTTTGAAGGGATGTGGACCGCTTATAGAAAAGGGGAAAAGATTCTTCAATGCTAAGTCTCAGTCAGCCTAGAATTTAATACTAGTATCCTGGGAGAACAATAGGCAAGTGTCCATCAAACTCAGATATTTTTTTGGCTTTACTTGGGTGCAAACTGGATTACTAAAATGGAAGGTCCATAAGATTTCCATTTGATAAGAATATGGGAAGAGTGAACTATATGTAACATTGGCTCTTTACCTCTTTCCCTTTTAGCAATCTTTATGCTTCCAAATACAAGAGTGTCCCACCCCTCGAAAACTTACCAATTCCTAGACTGTACTGCATCTGGCCCCCACAGACATGTGCAGGAACTCAGGACAGTGTGAACTGAGGATATGTCTCCCAGCTGTAAGAATCCTTGCCGCCTGAGGCCACACTGACACCAGATCTCCATACACATTCATGTGTCCATGCTTATGCACATATTCTGGAAAAAGGAAAATGTCAGATACACCAGCAGCTTAATTGGATGCTTAAAAAAAAGAAAAAAATTGGAAGCCAGCTGCAATTGAATTACAGAAAGTACTGCCAAGGACCATTTGAGAGGTTAGAAGTTTTTAGCTGAACTCAGACTAGAAGTATTCCTGGCTTTGACAACACAAAAAATGGGGAAAATAATAATAATGTGTTTAAATATAGCAACAATCAATCTTCATCTCTTTGAACAAGCACCACAAACTGTAGATGAAATCTGACATCTTAGCTAACTTTGGCTGACAATAATCTATTAACAGCAAACATTTTTCTCAGCCTGTACACTCTTCTTCCCACAGTGAATAGCTTACAAGTGTTACTACTGCTCTCTTGGAAATAATAGGGTCAACTATTGATTAATAAATAAGCCAAAATAAACAGCCCTTACAAAATGAACAAACGAAACCCAAACCAAAGCAAAACCTAGAGAAATCCACAACCCCTCAGCTGTAAAACACAGGTTTTATTGGGGTGAAATATGAAAAGTGCTAGCAGTTTTATTCACCACCTGTGTGAGTTTCACAAAAAATCATGTGGGAGAACAGAGCCATTTACATGTCCCACATCATGCTGCAGTTCTAAGGGGCAGATGAACTTCAAGATACGTAATTTACTCTGTTTGAAAAATGGAATTAATAAATCTCTGCCTGATTCACTGACACATGAACAGAGCCACTTCAGGAGATGACTTTGCTCATACGTAAGCTGTGAGTATCACTGAAGTCCCCTCAGTACAGAAGCTGAATTTTGATTTTGAGTGCTGGTATTTCCATAGAGCTACAGTTCAATCTAGCTAAAACTTTCTAAATGTGAACACAAGTGTTTCAAGACACTGTTTGGAGTTCAGGAGCTCCTTTTGTTAGCATAGCCAAAACGAAGTGAAAGGGTAGAGGGAGATTTAAAAAAAATCACGGCCCTCCCCCAGCAAACAAATCGGAAAACCAAATGTTCCTAAGAATTCACTGCCACAACATTTCACGTAAAATTTAGAAGATAGTAGCAGACAGGAAGAAAAGCAGCAAAATAAAGAAAACAAAAACAATGGCCATGCAGTCTTTTTTTTTCCAGACAGTTATTCTGGGTTTCTATTACCACCATGCCAATATTCCCTATATATAGACATTTCTCTCCTAGCTATGTGTAGTCCACTTTATATAAAACTTCCCAGCACATCAGGCTACCCTTGACTCAAGACTTATTGGAACTTCTTTGTTGGAAATAAAAAACCCTATGAAACTCATTATCTTTACAATCAAAGTCCAAAGAAGGAGGCAATCCTAGAGCAAATAAGCACATCTTAGTCAGCTTCTCAAATATGTAATAAAATTGTGTATCAGTTGTGTAAAAAAACAGCAAAAGCCTGGTCCTGCAACTGGGCAGTATGCAGATCTCATTTACTTTATGTAAGGGGCTTTCTGTGGTATTTGGTAATTTTTGCTTTTCTTCAAAGATTTCCATATGTGACATTGGAAAAACAGCTAAATTATAATTGCTCTTTGTTAAGGTTATGGGTATTATTTTGTTTTGTTCTACATGGAACTACAAATATCTCTCCTCTTAAAAATAGGGCAATTGTTTCACAAAAAGTTATGAAACAATCTAATCTTTAAAATAGATGCTGACATTTGCAAATAGGCATTCATATTTGCCATCAAGTTGCACATCTTGTGAAGATTTATAGGTTTTAGGGCCAAAAAGGCTCTTCTGAACAGATCATAGGACATATGCAGGTCAACAGTTACTGAAGCAGTGCCTGTGTTGTTCGGTTCATCCTGTGGCTTACATCTATCAGAGTCCAATTTTTCTCTCTCTGAAAAGAAAACTCTTTGCTACAGGGGTTTTTGGGGTGAGAGAAGAGTGGTCATTCTGCCATCTTCCTCTTTTCTTTCTTTCTTTCTTTCTTTCTTTCTTTCTTTCTTTCTTTCTTTCTTTCTTTCTTTCTTTCTTTCTTTCTTTCTTTCTCTCTCTCTCTCTCTCTCTTTCTCTCTCTCTTTCTCTCTCTCTTTCTCTCTCTCTTTCTCTCTCTTTCTCTCTTCTTTCATTTTTGTGTTTGTTCCTTCCCATTTGTCCTGATTTCTCAGCTTTGATTTGCTCAGCTTTGTTAAGCAAGCCCCCTCAAGTCCTAGGACACACATAGAACTTCACCCATATTTGTAGCATTCAGTAGTTTTGGACTGTTCCCAATGTTGTCTCCTATCCTTTACACAATTCTCTTTCTCTCTCTTTCTCTCTCTTTACAAAGACATCTCCCATCTTTTATTTTATTTTTCCTCTTAATCCTCTCTGGTTTCTCTGTTCCTATTTTTCCATCCAGAGCTGATGATGTATGTAACACCTTCCAGCTGCTTGTGAACATTTGTGTCCTTTAAGTCTTACCATTCGAGGCTTCTCCCCCCACTCCCAAGCAATATTTATATATGTATTCATTAACTTCGGAATCTCTATGTATCACTTAAGCTTCTCATTTGGAGACCCCTTTCTCAATTCTGCCCATTGATTTTTTTTTGTCTTCTCTCTCTTTTTTGAGCTGTTAAAATCATAGTAGATATTGGTAGTTTTTTGCTGAGGTGCTGGGTGTCCATGGCAAGGCGCTGGCAGTGGCGACTGCGAGGTGGTCACTGTGAGGAGGGGACACTGCCAGCTCCAGCTGTCTCCAGCTGACTCCTCACAGGGCATGGCTCAGCCCCCCAGATGAGGTGGTGACATCTCTTGCGGGTAGTGTGGAAATACAGCATTGCTCATTTGCCAAAGGCAGGTGAAATTTCTGAACAATTTTTTTTCTAAAAGAATAAAAAATAAACAAAAACTAACAAAAAGTAAGGAAAGCATAAGACATTGCCTATGGGAATATTGCCAAATTTTCAGTTTACTTTTTCCCTAATAGACATGTGTGAAGTATTTAGACTTTTTAGTGTTTCAACAATAGTATTATTTTGGAATATCTTTCCACAGGCAAGGCCTCTTGAGACTACAAATGTTACTAAGAGAAGCATTACATAGTTATGTAAAGAAATTCCCATATGACATGAAATTTAGAGGTTTTTCTCTTTCTATCTTATCTGCATTCAGTGAAAAATAATTTCTGCTTACCTCCTCCTCCAGATAGTCTTTTAAGACCATAAATTTTTCCCTTTACAAAATATGTAACTCCTTGAAAAATAAAACAATATTGATTCAAAGTATTATAATACTGCAGAAATTATTTTTTCATAAGCTCTTTCCTGCATATTCAATGCATAATTGTATATAGATTCCTAAGTTATTAATGCTTTTAATGGAATGAAACATTAATACTGAGACCCCATATTCATGGCCTACTTTTAAAATATAAAATTTATTTTCATTATGAATTCCCATTTTCTAGCTCTCTGATGTACACAGAAACAACCACTGCAAGTAGAAAAACAAAACATCTGAATGTTCATAGTCATTCCTTGTTTCCCTGAACATGCACTGATCCTTCAAAAATCCACTTAATTACATGTTCAGCTGATGCCTGAGGTGCCATAAAGACTGTGAAAGATATTTAGATATGTGACAAATTATCTAACCAAACTGAATATCTTGCAGTTTCTCATGTTTCTGCATACTGAAGTCTGATTGATTAAGGGGTTGTTTGCACCTAAAAGGGCGACTGAAACAACTAAATGTAATATGACCTATCACAGTGTGAAGGTAGAGTCCTGTGAGGACCACAGTCTAAATAAAAATCAATTAAGCCAGCATTAAAATCTAGGCTGTGAAGGTGTCTTAACTACTGTTTGGATTAGATTTGAAGGTTTAATAAATTATCTATTACATGGCTTTTTAAAATGAACCTTCACTTGAACTAAATTGCATACTAGCAGCGAAAAATTAGTTTAAAAGCAGAGCTATCAGTATCAGCTGGGAGAATAACTACATTAAGTTCCTCTAGAGTGAAAAGTAACTATGATGTATTCCCAAAGCCAAACGTTAGCCTTGTAAGAGTTGAGAAATTAATTCATACCATTCAGTTTCCATTTTTCTCAACAAGTGTATGTACTCTCTGAAGAAACATATGCAGATTATTAATTTTTTTTCTTCAAGTCATCTAAAGTTGGGTTTTTTAAACTATATTTGTGTTAATGAAATGGATGGCCATCAGGTAGTCAGTACAGTGCAGCTGTTTCACCAGGATGTAGAATTTAGTTAAAAGCTAACAAGAAAAAAATTGACAAATTTAGACTCAAATAATTCCTTACTTCAGAGAGAGAAATAAAGAAGTAACTATCTACTCAGTCTGAAAATGCTCCATTTATATCTTTCCCTAGCAAAAGTTTCAATTTTGCAAGTTTGTTTTTTTTTAATCACAGGCAATTTTAATTATATCTTATGAGAAAGAAATCATAATTTTGGAGGAAAAACTCAAGATATTAAGATATCTTAAGTTTATGTTAAGATATTTGGAGTTTTTCCCCAAATGTTGCTCTGCTTCTGAGTAGATGTAGCACAGAAAATAAGATCCTCTCAAATGCAATATCACACTAGGATTAAGAACAAAATTAGTACTCATTGTTTAAAATGGGCAAGAAAAGGAACCAACCCAGACACCCGTTGTACTTTTGCTCATGCAAGGACTGATGAGTAGTGATTTTTCTTGTTGTTTCAACTCTTCTACTTTTCTTTACACTGTGCACTTTAATGCGGTGTATTACGTAATTATGATGGGCAAGTGTCTGTGAAATCTATGGAAAACTCAGCAGGTTCCATGCACAAACATATCAGTACTCTTGAAGCTGTGGCAATGAATTAGCTTCAGGCTCAGGAGAACAAGTGCCATATACGTGTCCTAAGTGCAGTGCATACTGAATCAGATCCCTAGACCATTGTACCCCTGTAGTGGGATAGTCTGTCTCCAGTTTCTTAAGAAAAGAAAAGAATTTTTTATGGAAAGTTACACCCATGACTTTTATCTGTAAACAAGATTGTCTGCCAACAACAGCCAAACATTGATTTTTACTAAAAGTTTCAGCTTTTCCAGATGTTTCTTCTTAACAGGAGGTTTAAACATAATCACTAAACACGATCAATGCCCCAATGCCTCTTCATGTATTCATGAAGACACAGAAGGGTAAATGAAACAAAGACAACTTGATCCAAATTAGGGTGGTTACAGAGCAGAGCCAGCCTGCTGATGGAAAAATAAATTTTGTCAAAAAGGGAAAAGAAACTAAAAGAAAGAAGTAAATTTTCCTAGTCATGGAATAGCATGTAATACTGGAACAATTTAAAGGTTTGTGATACCTTCAAAAGGCCATATTTTTCCTTAAATTTTACAACATGGAAGACAAATATAATATGTGTTTTTCAACTATCATGGTGCCTCAAATTTGAGAATTCCTTTAAGGGAAGCATTTTCCAGTAATGATTTCTTTATCTTGAGTAGTGCAAAATATAAAAGTCATGATAACAGGCAAATTGGACTGTGATTCTACAAGCAGAGGGAACAAAGGATGTAAATTGATGGTTGAATGGTCATATCGAGATTTCAGAGGTGGACAAAAGACTGGTTTGGGATTTATTTTGATAGAAAATATGACATGCCCAATGTCTCACTCTGAGGCAGCACAGAACAACGTAGGAAGGCAAATTCTTTCAATGCCAGCAGAAATGAGCCTGGTTTTGTGCTGCAGAACCTCCAAAACATTTTCCACCCATGGAGAAATCTAATTTCAGCTATATCTTTCATCATCATCTATGTTCAAAATCCTTGGGGGTTGACTACAAGGGGAGACAAGGATTGCCACTGTTATGATGCTTACTGAATGTGCTGGTGAAGCAATTGTTTAATTTACCCATTCCCTTTGACAGAAGGCATACTTCAATTGACAGCAGCCTGTCCTGATGTTAAGTGCCTATGTTTTGGAAAGCCTACTATAAACCAGTAGCTTCAAGAGACTTCTTGCTCAAAATTATAAAATATTTTTTCTAACATCTACAGCATATCAGAGGGTAAGCTGTTCCTTCTCAATTCCTTTAGTTGACTCCTAGATCATTCTCCTATTCCTCTCAATGTAAATTTTGTTCACAAAAATAATTCTACAAAACTATGGAGAGAAAATGGACTTTAAATGAATTTTCTTGGGGCTTTATGTGGGTTTGAAGATATGAATCAGAGGTATTCCTGTCATCATAATTCATTATTACACTTGGCTTACCATTTTCTTTTGGAGCTTTTTTTTGTTTTGTTTTACCTTCAGGATGCAGACACATCACATTGTGCTGCAGTGCATTCCAGGGTCAGAGCACTGTAGCATGAGTTACAGCAAGCTTTACTTGCTTGTCTTGAAAAATTGCCTTTGAGCATCTGCTGAGTGGAAGAATGTTAATGGAAGTGATTTGAAAATGAAACAAGGTACCCAGACTTTCTGAAAGGTCAGAGTCCTATCTAAAAAATTGCACACATGTAGTAGAATCTCAAAATACATACATATCTGCATAAACATAGTTATTTTTAACTAGTTTTCCAGGCTGAGATTTTTTCTGAATGCAGAGAATTATTGTAATGCATGTGAGAAAGGAATGTAAGCCAAATAATTTTAGCAAATCATATCAGTATTATATGAATGTCTGGACACAAGAGGAATTACTTTTGGTTTGCCTATGTCAGGTTCTACATTACATATAAAATGATAATCTTTTTACTTATTCATAGAGCTAACTGACAATTTGGGCTTTTACTGTTTGCCATGATCTGTTTTATTGGTTTCGTTTATAATGTGAGAAGATCAATTAACAAAAACATAGTAAACAATTTGTATGAATTTACTACAGTTCTTGTGAAACTGCCATTCTGATTTTATTAATGGACACACTGATGCTGGTACATATAGCCTCAAAATTAACTTGCCCAGCTCAGTTCTCTTCTGTAAGGAATATTTTGGTTATCACTAGAAACCAAGGATGATCATCTAAATTAGGTAGCACTGAATCTCAAGAGGTGGCCCATGAAACACCAGTTCTAACAATGAACTTTGCTGCTCCATTTTGTAAAACAAGCCAGATAGTAGCTGCCAAATATATTTTGTCCTTGGTGTTTCTGGGTGTCCTTGTCATTTGTAGACTTTCAGGTGTCTTAAGGACCAAGTACATTTTAATATACCATCAGCACCTCACTTAGTGATGCGGAGAGTGGCCTCACAGCACCTTGTGATTCACAGCTGCTGTCCCATTTCTGGATGCATGCCTGCCACCTATGGGAAACATGGCTTCTCCCTAAGACTGCTGGATCATTTTCTGGGAAATTCTGAACATGTGAGATACAAAGCTAGTGAACAAGTGAGCAGGGCATCCAGTACATTCTAAACACAAATATTTGTGTTACATAGATCAACTCTATAGCACACTTGTTTGATTGTTTAGGTATCAGGCAACCTACCTGGAAATAGTTTTTCATATGAGATACACATGAACCACATGCACATGTGGTACAACCCTCCACAAACACGCATATTTTTGGGGTTCATCACTGTCAGGCAGGAAAGAGTTATGGAAAAGTTAAAGAAGAAGAGTTAAAGACACCCTTGATGTTTTTTCCCCAGAATTCTCCTTCCTGACACCTTTCACTGACCTAACTCTAGGTAATAAAGAACAATCTACATAAAAGAAACCTTAGAAATAATCCAGAGAAGTGGTAAACCTCCACACTGAACTATTTTGAGGAACACAGTGGATACAAACTGAAATTTAGAAGGTTCAGTTTGAACATCAAGGAACACTCTTTCCCTGTGAGGGTGACCAAGTAGTGGCACAAGTAGCTTGGGGAGGTTATGGTGTTTCCATGCTTCAAGATATTCAAAAGTTATCAAGATGTGAACCTGGGCAACCAGCTCTAGATTGCCCTGCTTGAGGAGGGGGTTGGACAGAGCATCCTGATGTTCCTTCCAACCTCACTGTTCTGTGACAATGCCCATCTACTCACCTCTGATCTTGTCAGCCAGCTACAGCATTTATCAATATGAGACATATGGTTAGCTAACGCTTTATATCATCAGCACATGTAAATAAAGTATTCCACCCAAATATCTGACTTTATAGACAGAGGCCTGTAAAGGGGGAATTTTTCAAAGGTAACAAGAATCTTAGATTAGGTAAAACCTATATGCAACATTTGTGTGCATTCACAACAACATCTGGGACATCCTGGTAATCCTCACCATGAACCAGCATCAATAGAAGTTGCACCTTAGTCACAACGAATTACTCAGCAAAAGAATTAAGCAATCCAATTGTCTGAAACTTAGGAAAATTTATGCTGGAGAAGTGGCACAGAAATCACAAATCAAGTAATGAGATATGAAAGGTTTAATCCCCCTGCTAAGCTTCTCACATGAATAGGTTTGACAGGCTTTGAGGAAAGAGTGAGAAACCTCAAGTCCCTCCCCATGCCTCCTACTGATATTCAGATACCAATATGTAAGTAAAGAGAAAAGTTACAAAGAGCAACAAATTTAGTGACAATAATGAATGCAATCGGAAAGGCTATCCACATACAATTGCTGTTTATGGTAAGAAGCTTCTTTCTATGGTCTTTATAAATAGGATCTCCTCCTTGATATTTCATTCTGGAATAATTTCAGAGATCTAATTTGTTTTGTCAGGTTTGAAATTATTTCCAGAATTTACATCAGCTCCAGTTTTAACGAGCACTAACGAGGTAAGCTCTAAAGTGGCCCAAACAACAGACATATTCCCAAAATCTTAAACCCACCTGTCCTGCTTTAATCAACATGATGTCATTTTTCTATTATATTAAACTTAACACCAGTTTGAAAAGAAACAGCTTGAAACCTATTGCACCAATGATGCAGAAATTGTTTCAATGATCAGCGAAAAAAAACCAAATTCATGGCTACTAAAAAAATAAAGCAACTTTGCTTTTCCCTTCTTTTCCTGGACTTGATGCTTCTTCAATCCCTTTCTGCTTCCTATATTTCCATTCCAATATGAAGGTTATAAAGAGTATATCAAGTATATAAGAATTTATTCATAAATGGTCCAGATGGGAGAGCCAACAAAGAGAAATGATGGGTTAATTGGGTCATATTCTCCTCAGTTTTTTATTCTAGCACAGAAGGAAAATCATTCAGTTAGTAGCATTGCATTGCAGGATTGCATGTACCAATGACAGAGGAATCAGATCAGATGTTTCTCCACTTCTAAATGGCTTTTTTCTGTTTTCCCTTTTTATTAAAATAACTGCTGTTCTTACCAGAGTTGTTCTTACAGAGATGGAGACAAAGAGACAATAGCATTCATACATTAAATCCTATTTTATATACTTGTTCTATTACTACCAGAGGTTGATTTTGTTAATTACATACCTCATCAATTCCCTCTGTACTTCATGGAAAAGACACAGCTTTTCCATCTTATAATGTTTTCTCTTATAACGTTTGCATTTGTAGTATGCAAGTCCAGTGTTATTTAGCCTAAATAAAGTCCAAACTTTTCATTTCTAGAGTGTCTGCCCAGGAACTAAAGCGGTGCATGACCTTCCATCTTTGTAATAGATGCCTAAAAATGGGGATGGGCACCTAACATTATTTTTCAGAGCTATTTGAGCTCAGATCCCAGCAGCAAGGATAGGATGGGTTGCATCTGTCTGGAACCTGTGTAGGAATTGAGCAATATCAGTTTTAAACAGCCACAGGAATCAAGCAGCTTCAGAACTCTTCCAGCCAGAGGATAACAGCATCTTGGTCAGGGATTGAACTCTCCTGTGGCTATGGAATACAAAAGAAGGGAGGCTTGGCAACTTGACAGTTTTATGATAAACTAGGTAGGGGGAAATAGAATTTGGCAAATAATAATGCTACTATTTTTTTCAACTTGTTTTTGCTTTCCAATTACCATTCTCCTCTTATTTTAATCAAACTATAATTTGGTTCATAGAATTTGGTTCTTGTGGTTTTTTTTTCTGTTGGTTCTCCCAAAAAAAATAGGATCTCTATGTCTACATCAGATAAAGGTATTTCTTCTAATGTGACAAAGACAACAGAAAAACATCAAAGTTTAATTCTATTAGGATTGAAAAATATAGCAAATGTTTTCCTACATTTATTTTTCAGTTTCTTCATTAACTTTGTTTCCTCTATGATTTGAGGAAGATTTTTTTTTACTTAATCTAGACCTTAGTCCAGAGGGAGTCTTCAGTTCCTGTCTATATCTTCTAAAGGGACAGCAATAAAAACATGAATGAGGGAAGTAAAACTTCAGAGTCTTATTGCTTTATTGTAAGTCTGTCTCTGCCTTTTTTTTCTATTTTTTTTTTTGTCGGAAAGATAAAATGTGAATTCCAGGTATCAGCAAGCTTGCCATGTCTTGCAATGTATTAAAGACTGCAGTGGAAAACCTTAAGGCTTTTTATATTGCAATTGAGATAGAATAGACTGCAATGACATTGTGGATTTAAGGATTCCACTGTCAAATTTAACAATTAAAGTAGTAATCTGCTACTACTACTTTTAATGACTTTCAATGAGGGATTTTCTGCAGAAGATTTGCTGCTTCCTGAATGTCACCATTCACATGGAATTAATAAAACAGAGCTGGAGAATTAAAGTCAATATTGAAAACAAAATACAGCATTAATGGTCTCAGTGCAGTTCATGACATGAACATTTAAAGAGAAGAACATTCTTATTCTTTTCCTTGAAAAGGTAAAAACTAATTCCCAGGTTTAAATCTACATTTCCTTTGAGTAGATTTCGTTTCAAGTTTTACTGCAAATTCAAAGTAAGATTATACAATGGTGACAAGTATGCACTTTTCTCATAAAGCTGTATAAAGGATTTGTAAAATCAGCCTGCTGATGTCACTTGCAGCCAAGACCATTTGCTTTTTGGGGCTCTGAGAAAACAGATATATTCTTTCAGTAATAATATTTCCTTCCAATAAAAAGGTGTTTACCCCAAATTGGAACAAAATTCATAAATTTGAGCTTTTCCATGGAACGTAAATTTTCAAAATATTTTCTTTTGGGAGAACGAAATGGAATATTAAAAAAAATCCAAGCCACAGAGCCAGCTGGCTAAATACCTTAGATAGAAATCACACCAGACCATGGTTTTAGCTGCTCCTGGGAGTGGGGAGCCCCGTAAACCAGCAGGGAGGCCCAGTTTGCCTGTCTGGTAGACTGGAGTCTGTCAGGGATTTCAGCAAAATTAATGTGTTCCCGCAAGATTATTTCATTTCACTGAATCTGAATTTTCCAGGGCAAACCAATCCACCAGAACATTTGTCTCATTCTATTGTTCATGCTTTCCATAGGAATAATTTATTGTTTGTTTGTCAATGGGTTCCATACCCTTTTGCAGAATTTTGCACAACAGTGGGTATTTTTATTCCTACTGGGCAACCCAACAGATACATCATCTACAGAAACGGAAATGCAATGCCTCTCATAAAAGTACCTCTAACAAAGGAGAATGCAGCAAATTCTTTATGTCCCCTATGTCCTGAGGGTTGTTGCTCTCTTGCCCGTGGCTCACTATGAGAAATCAACATGTAGCACATTTAAAGAAGGATACTAAACTCCAGGTACACAGTAGGATAAAGAATACATCTTTGAGTTGAACAAAGAAGAGAGAAGTGGAGAAAATGGGTCTTTCACTGTTATTAGAGCTTCAGAAAAGCTGCATTTTTGTTCCTTTTCCCCTACATTATTTTTCTATCGTATTCTAACAAAAGTTCCCTCTTGCCATCTATACTCATGTCATTTTATATGTCATTTATATAATGTACATATGCAGCTAAAAATGAGCTCTGAGACTCAAAAGCAAAACCAGAAGACAGAGGAAATTGCAGGAACTGTTATGGAAGGCTGGAAAAAATGAGTAATTAATGTTAATAAGTCAAATGTTAACAATATAAATTTTTACAGACTCTCACTATTAGCAATAAGTTTGAGATATCATCAAGCAGTGCTTTAAATTATATTCTTGAAACATGCCTGAAAGAATTTCAAAGCCAAGCAATAAATGCTGAAGCAGAAGTCAAAGGGTTAAAGGTGATTACCTGATTTCAGCAATAAAACTTCAGGAATGTGTTAGAAGAAATGGGAAGTTTTGTTGCTTTTCTTTGAAGAACAGAATAGATAAAAGTTATTGGATCAGGGGGTATGCAATCATTCCATATTATTTTCTTGGTAAAGGTGTTAATAATTGCAGTGGCCAGTGATGTATTAATACTTCAAAATTCTATGCGGAAGAGTTTCGACATGGAAAACATTTTATATGGTGCATATATAAAAATGTGTAGAAAATCTTTATCATTAAACCTATCCATTACTCTTTCTTTGAAAACTGATAGGTGGAAAATTAAATTCTTGAATATTGTGCCATGTGATGATGGCAAACGCATCAGTTTCTACAGAAATAGATTTTTTTCTTTATATTAAAAAAAAAGTCCAAAAAATGACTTAAATTCATCTGTGGAATGAGTGTGTGCCTTGTCAATATAGAGAAGGTGGTGCTCTTTAGACCATTTGGTTTATTAAATTTTGAAAGTGCTATACACTGTTCTTTTGTCAAAATAAGACAGATATCCAAGTATGTGATTTTAGCTAATGGGGAAATAAATAAAGAGGAGAAACCCCCAAGACAACAGGTAACAAACTGCTATTGACTTTTTTCACAGTTTTTACTCATCCAAGAAATATTGTATGAGTTCACATAAACAAAATGACCACATTCACAAAGAAGCCAAAACTGTAGATTTTACTTTAGTTCTTGTATGTTCTTCTTGAATTCCTAACATTTCTATCTTTAAATGCCAGGATTTGGGGGAAAAGGTATATGTCAACAAAATTACCAACTTTTTAAAGAAATATAATTTATTTTCTTATTGAATATTTTATATTAATTTTTCTTCGACGTTCATTTCATTTTAATTCAGATTCCTAGATGTTGAGTTTTTATTTCATTACATTTACTGTTTGTGAGGCAGAAGGTATCAGTTTGCAGGTGCCCTGGAGCAATCAATGGGTGATTGCAAGAACTTCAGTTTGTGCAAGCGAGCTAACATGGGGGGTAGCCAAGGTGGCCAAAGTACCATGAAAAAACATATGAGATCTGTGGAGGATGCATTTTGTATTAGCAAAATCAAGGTTTCACTGCTAATTGTGTTTCAGATCTTCTCATGATTCAATACTTTCAACAGATACGATGCGCTGTGATGGTCAAGGATGAAGGAATACACAAACCAGATTGTTCCATCCATTTTCCATACTGTAAACCATAAAAAAGTTCTGACTATTGTGAATGCTTCAGCAGGTTGTTGTTGGCAAAACGTATTCTACCTCTGTGCATTTCAAAGGAAATGGTGTCATGGAAGTACTGAGCAAAAGAAATTGAGAACTGGAAGGACTGCATTTTTCTCAGCCAAAGTAGAACATAATTAGCAACACAGAAAACTGCAATTGTTCAGCAGTCTGACCTCTGTGAATTACTTCAAACAAACTGAAGAAAGTGAGACTTTTATTTGAGAGCTCATTAGAAACCTGCATTTCATGTGGGATCTTTTAACCATATAAATCAAATCAAGATTCACCAGTATAAAACCAGATATTACAGTGAGAGCCAGTTTTGTGTGTATCCATGAAAACTATCCAGTCTTTGTGCAAACTCAAGGTAATGAAGATGGTTTTTGTTGCAGTGAATGGGATGTTGAGGGATACAGATTATCTCAACCTGTAAAACTAAAGCAAGTATCTTTAGGTTTGCCATTGTTTATGTTTGCATCAAGTGTTATGTACTCTCAAAATGTAACAAGCCCTTGCAAAACAACACCTTTACAAAATGTACTAAATATATCTGTTAATTTCAGGATTGGATGAGTTCCCTAAAAAGATATTTAATTTTCTTTTTATCATGAAAATATTTCTGGTTACAACCTATGCAGTCATATGTACAGTATATTTTCCTATATTACAATTTGTTAGTAAAAGTTGCTCTAAGCACGTACTTGAGAAGAAAAGTGTAGGCGAAGATCCAGAGTTGAGCCACCTTTATATTTTAAAGTTTGAAAAGTGCAGGAAAACCTCTGCCTCTCTGGAGTAAAACACTTAAAGTACTAGCTGACTTTGGGACTGTCAGGATTTTACCATAGTTGCATTAGTGTCTTACCCTGCTTGGCCCAAATTCCTCAAGAATTTTGGAGGCCAGTCATGGGAGCTTCCCAGGTAGCTCCATGAAATGCACCCCTTGGGCTGTGGGAGGCTGACCCACACAAGCTGGTGTGGGTTCCCATCAGTTGTACATCCAGCCCTCTCCACACCCCACGTATCCCAGAGCGCTTCTGGGGCTGACCTGCAGCCACCTGCATAAGAACAACTTCATCTACTGTTGTTCTAGACTCGCATCATCAACTGAACACCTCCTCACTGGTGAGTTCACAACTCATTTCAGTTGGGTTTAACTAAAATAAATGGCTGATAAGTCAAGAAACAGTGCTGACTCCCCACTGCAAAGGGCAGCTGGAAGACCGCAACCCCAGAAAACCAGACTGCTCCTGGACTTATCAGATCAAAATGTAAGAAAGTGGTGAAAAGTGCAGACAGACCAGTTATGAAATATGCAGATAAAATGTTGTTTGACCAGAGAACAGCTTTCAGGGAGAGGTGAAAAGCAGTTCAGGACAAAATTCACTTGAAGTGTTCAACTCCATTCTCTAAAACCATTAGTCTCATCAGACATTTTTTTTTTTTCCAAGTAATATTTCCTTTTTAAAACCAAGGACTTCAATAAATTCCTTTGATTTTATCTCATTAAAATCCTTCTAACTTGTGCACAATTTGTTAATCAAATATTGCTTACAGGAGACATATATCGCAATAGAAGCAGAGGCGGATAGAAAAAGCAAAGTATACAAGGTAAAAGTTAAATACTTAATACTTAACAGAATGCTGTCTTACTTTAAATGTTCCATATTTCAAAGTTGACAGGTATAATTTGACTAGAAAGCTTACAGTAGGATGCTTTCAGAAGCATTTACTTTTTTCACATTGAAATACACCTTCATTGTCTTGCACATTATAAAGTTTATTCAAGCATCCTGAAGATTCTAATTACTACATTTAAAAAGGATATGCGTTATTTAGCACACAGACGTGCTATTCCTAGGCTCAGTGTCTACAAGTGGTACTCACAACTGTAATTACTGAGAATTACAGAAAGGCTTACCAATAGGCCAAAACTCTCAAAAGTCTTAGTCACCTTCAGAAGAACGAAACAAAGACCAAAGAAGGGTTTTTAGATGGAAGCATGGGAAGCCCTGGTCTAGATTTACCCTCAGCTAGAAGTAAGAAAACCTGTTGTGAGAAGACACTCTTGAAAAAAATAATTCATATGAATTCATCACGAATTCCAAAACTTTACATGATGGTTTACCCAAAGAAGATGGCAAGTTGGAAGTAGGAGTACCAGTATAATTGATTAGAATTGATCACTACAAAGCTCAACAGCTATAACTATGTTTGTTTTTAATCTTGAATGAATTAGGGTACTGATATTTCTAGCATTATTTTGTTGTATTGTGGNCAGTCTAGAGATGCTATATGCTGCCATATAGTATTTAGGGTCAGACTTATTTCAATAATTTCAAGTATTTGAACCACAAAAGCAATGCTTATGGAATAAGAAATATAATAAGGAACTGAGAGAAGTGAAAAAAAATGTCTGGAAAAGCTGGGAATCTGTACTGGTCATGAACGGTTTTGGTGAGTAATGAAGGAAGAAAGTTGAAGGAAAATAAAAAGACAGTACATTTAGCCCATGATCAGCAGAACAAGACACACTTCTTTGAATTACCAAGTTGTACGTTATTTTATAAAATTGAAAGTCCTCTGTGTAATGTGGTGTATTCTTCTGCATTCTACTGTCTTAATTAATAAAATTGTATCAAACACTTTTTTGGATAGTCTCAGGACACTAGGAGTAATGAAGCAAAATCAGAAGTACGCTTTCTTCATTCAGGAATCCTATCTAGGAGCCAAAATCCATTGTAATAGTAACAGTGATCAGGATGTAGACTTTGACCCTGTGCTTCATTCGTGCTTAAAGAACAGAACATCTGGACCCCAGAAAACAGAGACTTGTAAAGGGAATTGTACCTCCCACTATGGAGCCAATAGAACTCTACTAAGAATTACAAAAATACTCTCAGTGATCTCATCATCCCATTCCAAATGTGATCAAGGGACACAGCATTCTGAAATGCATAAATGTAGACTCTGAATTTTAATCAATATAAACAAAATGAAAACTTTTTCATATATTTGTACCAAAGGGCTCAGGTACAAAACAGTGGCCATAGCAAAAGCATATTTTATGGACCTCTAAAGGTACATTTGTATGTTTACCTGTTTCTTACATAAGACAACAATAAATGCTTAACTTCTCCATCTCAAATATCTTCCTAAGCAGTAAATTACGCTATGTTCATAGTCCTCTAAAATGTAAATCAACTTCTGCACAATAAAATTAATGAGCAGTGTTGCTAAGAGCCAGGTGTTGCAGCATGAATGAAATGTCTCAGGGGAGCTCAGACTTTGGACCATTAAGCATGGCTAATCGGCATGGCTATTTTATAAGCAGAAACAGATGTCCCTCTAGAACAGTCTTCATTTTGTGAGTGTGCAGATAGTACCAGATATTTAAACTAAATTTTACACATTGCTCTGAAAGCTTTTGCAAAGCAGGAGTGGTGATACTGATTTGTCTTTTACTCTGATTTTATCAGATAATATATCTACTTGCTATGGCAGCTCAAGACAGTGGAGAAGAACTATTCTTTTGTTTCAAGAGGCTAAATTTACAAGAGTTTGTTTGACTAAATGCATTGTATCTATGAAAGTTCACAGAATATGCCAAGGTACCTTTTTTCCTTCCCCAAACAAAATGCGGCCTTTTTAAAGTGTTCTGGGGAAAGAAAATGAAAGATGCCAGATGACAAATGCTAAGTGCTCATTGCTTAGCAAACACACTGAATAAATATCACAAACTTGTAAAGCCATTAAGTACAGGAACTCATTCCACTGAAGCCCAGAGCAGGAAGACAAATAAAGTGTGAGCGCTATTCTCATGTAAATATAGTTGGAGGCAACTGAGTTATATCTAAATTGAATGTGAAGAGACATTTATTTTGGTGCAACTACATTGTAACACTGTACTACTTTACATTACATTCAAGTATTTCATTTTAGGATAATGAAAGGAGTCATGACAGAAATGGTACCACCTTACAAAAATTAACACAACATAATGATATAAGTCTTCTTATTAAACTTAGACTTTAATCTGCTCTTTTTACTTTCCTCTCTGCAATAAAGGAATGGACCATACATTCACATACAGCCAATTAATTATCTTTCACTTGATTTACTAATATATGGTATTCCTAATCCCTGCAAGCTGACTAACACATAAGAAAAGTTTTAACTTCACTTATACTCCATGTTATTGCGTATGAGAGTAAAACAGAAGGTCCAAGAGTTGTCACAAAACTGTGTGGAACGCTACAGGTAGGGAGATTTGTCTAGCTCTCTGCCAAAGGCCAACTACATACAAAAAAAGGAGTCTACCAGATTAATTGAAGATACAGGGCCTATCATAATGAAGAATTTAAGCATAGGCCAAGGGCACTTGTCTGAAAGAAGAAATTTTTTACTTTTCCAGCAGAAAAAACAGTTTAATGTTCTCCATAGAGAGGGATTTGCACAGGATAGCATACATTGCTTACCAAGTCATAGTAAATTTGTTTTAGCAGTTGCACCCATGTACTAGCTTGATAAACAAATCTTATGTTTTAACAAAGTCAGCTTATAGCTCTGTAATTAACCAACAGAGGATGATTAGGCAAACTGACCATCTGAACAACCCAAAGTTTGAATCTAAGGATAAATCTTTTTGGACACATACTTTATCACTACTTAAAATGCCATTTAGTATGCTTACAAGAGAATTCTCTGAGATTTTAAGAGCTTGATAGTGCAATATTCTGGCTTTCTATTTTCATTTTTAAAAATTAATTATAAAAATATTTCTGAATTGTAGTAATTGTAAATTGTTTGTTCCCAGCATACCAGAGTCAAAGGACACACTGGGTCACCTGAAGGTCAGCAAGTCAGAGCTAGAATTGCAGTGTGATGTTATCTAAACCATGTCACTCCTCTGTATCTGCTACTGCTGTCAGAGGGCCCAAATATAAAGTGCAAAGAGTGAGATCATGAGCCAGCAGCTGAAGAAGGTTTTGGATCCTGCTTGTGAAAAAAGGAAAAAAAAGCAGATGAAAAATGAATGTTTCATCTTTGTAGCTCTCTGGCAGAGCTAAATACAAAGCTGTCTGATGTGGTCAGTGGTCAAGTAAGGTTCAGAAAACCAGCACAGATTCCTCTTCCACAGATAAATGACAAGATATGGATGTGCTCTCCTCACACCCACGTCATTCCTGCCAAGAGCTCTGGAAAGTGGTGCATTCAAGCATTCAGATGAAGGCCAGTGTTTACTGGAATCTGCTGTGAATTGCAAGAGGATACATATATTATTAGGCCTCAGAACATTCATTGGCTCCATCTGGGGAAATAGTTTCCGTACTCTCAATACAGGCTGTATCCCCCAAAGGCAATGCTGCAAAAAATCATTTAAATGAATAGAAGGAACACTTACCACAAAGAGAGCCAATAAGGTCACAAACTTGACAATAAAACTACAGAAAGTGGACTGCAACAGTTCCAACCCAGTGTTGCTGTCAGATAATGTCTTCAGGCAGATTTTGCTATAACGTCACTGTTAGAAGTGGTAGGGGATTAAACTTCCCCCAGAAAACAAAAGCAAAAACAAACCCAAACAAACAAAAAGGAAAAAAATACAAACACCCCGCCCCCCCCCCCCCCCCCCCCAAAAAAAAAAAATCCAACCAACTTTTAAACAAATCAAAAGGAGAACAGAACAGGATTGAAAACCCGCTTTTTTTCCCGAGAACTTCTGTTTTGATGTGTGCAATGAGTTCTTGCTCTGCAACGTAAGGGGGTTGCACTGCCTAATGTGCAGGTCCGATCCAAAAAAACACAGTGGTGCATCAGGTCTTGATAGCCTGCTTTGGTAAATTACACTGGAATATCTGTCAACAACTGGCAGCCTTCTCAGCTCTGCCTGGAAAAGTAGCTTTTTTCACAGATTCACAGAATATGCTGGGTTGGAAGTACCCACAAGAACTGTCATAGTCCAGCTCCTGGCCCTGCACAGACCCATCCCCAGGAGTCACACCCTGTGCCTGAGAGCACTGTCCAAACACTTCCTGAGCTCTGTCAGGCTTGGTGCTGTGACCCTTTCCCTGGGGAGCTGTTCCAGTGCCCATCCACCCTCTTGGAGCAGAACCTTTTCTTGATACCCAACCTAAACCTCCCCTGACACAGCTTCAGACCATTCCCTTGTGTCCTGTCACTGTCCCCACAGAGCAGAGATCAGTGCCTGCCCCTCCTCTTCCCCTCCTGAGGAAGTTGTACCTGCAGTGAGGTCTCCCCTCAGTCTCCTCCAGGCTGAACAGACCAGGTGCCCTCAGCTGCTCCTCACACGGCTTCCCCTCAAGGCCCTTCCCCATCTTTGTGCCCTCCTTTGGACACTCTCTAATAGTTTAATGTCTTTCTTACCTTGTGGTGCCCAAAACTGCTCCCAGCACTGGAGGTGAGGCTGTCCCAGCTCAGAGCAGAGCAGGACAATCCCCTCCCTTGCCCGGCTGTGATGCTGTGCCTGATGCCCCCAGGACAGGTTTGGCCCTCCTGGCTCCAGGACACTGCTGGCTCATGTCCAACTTGCCATCAACCAGGACCCTCAGGTGCTGCTTTCCAGCATCCCATTCTCCACTCTGTCCATACATTCAGGGTTGGCCTGTTCCAGGTGCAGAATCCAGCACTTTCCCTTGTTGAAGTTCATGTGGTTGGTGATCGCCCAGCCTTTCATTTGTCAAAGTCTCTCTGCAGGGCCTCCCTGTCCTGGAGGGATTTAGCAGCTCCTCCCAGTTTTGTATCATCTGTGAACTTGCTCAGTATCTCTTCCAGTCCTGCCTCCAAGTCACTTATGAATATATTGAAGAGCACAGGGCTGAGGATGGAGCCCTGTGAAACCCCACAAGTAACAGGTCACCAGTCTGATGTCACCCCATTCACTGTAACCCTTTGTGCCCGACCCTTTTGTGGATCCTTTTCATTATATGATAAATTGTGGACTATTTGACATTGAAAGTTTTCAGAATTGACTAGACTTTATTCAGTCTGGGAAACAGCAAACATGTGCATGCTGAGCCGTAAAGAATAACAAAAAGGAATATCAGTTTTTCAAAGTTTTTTAGTTTATGATAGATGTCAACTGTTGGTCTGTGATAAACTACTGCTGACCTTAATTATCAGTTTTATTTCTTTTTCAGAGCAAGTTGATTTGATGTTCAGTTTAGAAATTATATAGCCAACTGTGAATCTGAGCACGTGGTATCAGTGAGTTCTGACACAACAAATGGATTTTCAGTGTTTAAAGAGAAAGGGTAACACAACCTTAGTTAAATTCCCTTTCCAATTATTTATACATATGGTTATCAAATTTTTTTCCTGTTATAGACAGGAAAAAAATTTTTCCATGCTTTCACTGATTATATTAGAACTCAGATTCTTATACTGTATCCCTGATGCTACTGTGAAGAAAAAATTTTGCATTCTGCATAAGTGGTTGTTGTAATCTTAGCACTATGGCAGAGAAGTATCATTCTCGGTGTAACTCAGATGTCTTACAAAGCACAGTTACAGCCAAAATTAGTAGATTTATTTTTTTAATTGCAGGTGGTGACACTGTCTACAAAGCTTTGCTTGTTCATTTATGTGCAGCATGTTGGAAAATAAATTAGCAAAATCCGAAGTGGAAGAACGTCAGAAGAAAAGTTATAGGTTGTTTTTCCTTTTTTATTCTTTCCTATTAGCTTGTGTCAATCATCATGCATTCTTACTTGAAGGAAGTTGCACACACACAAAAAAAATCACATTGAGACATAAAAAAACAGAAGTCCAGACTATTAAGTGTTTTGGAGTTGCAAGTTGGCTTAATAATATGTTTTGAAATACTATAACACTTTCTCATGCAGAAAGAAATTTCTGCCGTGTTCTCGTGTTCTTTAACTTCACACCTTGGTGCACTTTACAAGCTTCTTAGATCTGAATTCTTTCTTTCCCCCAATTCACTGTAACCAGGGCATATAGTCATTAATGGGCTAAACCACCCAGTTAACAGCACCTTTCAATTACTGACCACGAGGAATTTCCTTGTGAATAATGCCTTAGTGTTGAATTAGCGTTAAGATGTTGAGGGAAAAGAATCATCTCTATCATAGTTTACATTGGAAAAGGCAGATACATTAACATTTCTAGCAAGCCACTGTATTATACTGAGCCAGTTTGGATGCACAGGGGATAGAGAAGTAGCTAGGCACTTTTTAAGGAAAAAAAGTGTCAACATCAGCACATCAGCCAAGAAATACTCATACTCTTTCCTTCTCCTCCTTCCCTTTCTGCCCCATCCTGGACTTTCTCTTGTCTCAGGAGTTTTTATTTGTGTTTTATTCCTTAGGACATAGATAAGTTTTCTAAACAAATCCATCTGTTGCATAAATGTTGTTTATTCTCACAGACAAATGTATGTTGGCTGTGCTGGTTCTCAATATTAGTCTAGGATATGGGATGAGAAAACTGACTATAAAAAGAGCAAGAATTAGAAAGCTTAAGTTTTCCTAATCCATTACTTATTTCCCTCACTGAGCACATTAGATAATAACTGGTAATGGTATAATTTGGCCCAGATTCTCACACATGTGTGCCAAGTATCAGTGGCCTGATTTTCAGAAGATACTCTCTCTCCAAGACACACAGACATATTAAATGAATATGTAATATTTCTAGGAATGGGTAAAATTTGCAATGCCTACATCTTCATTTAGACTCACCAAAGGCAGAATTCAATTTGGATCATACTCAAATTTTGGCAGCTATTTTGAAATCAGCTCCCATGAGTTTAGAAAATGACATTGTCTGGAAAAAAACCAATAAACTCTGCTCTTATGAACTTGATATGTTTGTCCTGCCAAGACTTTCCCTGAGTCAAGCAGATCTTCATCACCTGTAGTGTGAAACAATATGTAATTGAAATGCTTATGAATTTCTAAAGGAGAGTTTCTGAATCTGAGATTTCAAACTTTGACTGAAGAGCTTGTCTTCTTCACTGACATCTCTTAAATCCATGTGGAAATAAAAACAATATCAGGTGACAGGAAAAACTCTTCCAACTGTCAAGGAACAACCAGGAAAAGTTAAATAAATGCTGTTGAAATTAGAAATATGGGTGCTGAAATATCAAGTGGTTATTGTGATAAATTAATCACTGTGCTGGTTTCATGAAACGCATGCTCAACATTTACCTGTGCCAGTGGAAGCCAATCAGCCCTAAATGCCCAGGGTGCCACCTCACAGTCACTTGCAAAGCTCTCCTAAACAGAGTGATTGCCTTTATCTAGGTGTGATTAGAGGAGGTTGAGGAGTTGAGAAGACTTCAGGTTATCACTGTTTCAGACAAAAGCGTGTCTGATGTCCCTTCTCAAGCCTAGAAAGCAGTCCTGGTTCTACCAAATAAAAATGGGTAAAGGTGGTGGTGAAAACATCTTTCAGTTGACCCACTATTTGAAAGGACTGCATACATTTATAAAAAACCCCTGCTCACACCCATTTATGTACATTATGGATACAGAAAGACAGTGCGAGTTGCTCTCACAGGACGACAATATTTTTTAAAACATTGCTTGACCGAACACATGACAATGGAGAATAATTCATATAATGGACATGATATGAATTATAACCTCTGTGAAGTAGAAGATGGCATTTTCAGTATACTTAGATATGTACTAATAGTACAGGGAAATTTTTAATTGCCATTTCCATGCACTATAATTACAGCTATAACTGTGTGTACCATAATTTTAAACCATTGGCTCATAGTACTTTTCCCAAGTTTCCAAAACCAATTACAAGTATAATATTAAAATTATAATTAAAAAAATAAAGAATGCCTTAATATTCTAATTGTTCATAACAAAGATAAATGCATATTTGGTGAAACATATTTATGGCTCAGTAACAACTCCTCCATATCCTCAAATTTATACAACTTATCAGTCATGCCTCACATCATAATTGCACAATTTAGTCATGCCCAGAAATAGCTGAGCAATACCCTGCATAAAAATATTCCTTAAAGGGTATCACGAGGTGTTTGTTAACAGAATTAGATGGTCGTTTCCATCCAAGTGTTGGGTACAGCACTTGTAGACTCATCTGGTCTATATTCACCACCGCAAGTGTGAGGAACAGGATGTCTGGCTGTTGCACTGAGTTTTTCATAGGCTATGACAAAGCTATCTCTACATACGTGCTTTTAAGATTAACATGAGCTGAGGTCTGCACTGACACAACAGAACAGGGATTATTCCCCAGGCTAAAGAGTTTAAACTCTATAAATTCTGTGGTTAAACATTTGGCTGCAGTGTAAACATATCTCTGGGGACAAGTTCTCACTGTATGGAAGCACAAACATCAACAGGAATGTATCAGTAATGCTAAAATATGGATCAGATTTGTCCATAAGGTTTTGTCCAGATTATGAGCCTTAACAGAATGGGGGGAGGGCAGGGGAGAAAGCATATATTTAAGTCTAATTATTTAATTGTGTTTATATTTTGGTTCAAAAACACTTAATGGATTAGTACATGTGGAACTAATAAATATTTCAAATTGGATAAATTTTGAGCTATTCAAGAGTGAAAAAGCATCTTAAACAACAAATTTTGGATTTTATACCTTCTATATGTAGACTGCATAGCACCAGACAAATTTTTCATCAAAAAATTCATTCCTAAAAATCCTTTTCTAATTCTAAGGTTTAGAAATATTATTATTATTTTTATTATTATTATTTAGAAACACTCTGGGGTGTTTAGAAGCACTCAAGATTGTTTTTATGTGGCAAAGTGAATACACAAGAAAAACGCAGTTCATGATGGAAGCACACACTTGACACTAACTGTAACATAGCCAGGAGCACCATTATAATCATGAAGACCTACCTCACTTGAGATGTCCTTTCTGCATGCATGCATTGATTTTTAAACACCAATTCACAGTCAACAAAAGGACAGATTCAAGCAGCTTATACCAGCAATTCCTAGCAACCTACAGAATTAATTCACTTATCAAGAAGACTTTAATCCTGCTTCCAGTGATTATGAATCATCATAAAATCCATGATTTATGAGATGATATTATAAATCACAGTAGCTACTGTACTATGAAAATAAAACTGTAGGGCTGGACAAAATATGGTTTGACTCTTTCAGGTTTTAGCTGTAAAATCTCTGGGACGCTATAGACCCAGCTCCAGTTCAGATCTCTTAGCTTAAATTCCCAAGGCAGAGGCCACATTTATTTTCACTCTACATTTATTACTTCTAACACTATGTATTTTCAAAATGGAAAAATATTATTTTTCCAGACTGAGAAACGCCCATGGTTAACCCTGCACTTTTTGTATGTTAGCTTTAGGAAAAGGCTATAGGGTGCATACTGCTCAGAGTCCAGCTCCCCCATGTTTTGATGTCTCTCTGGAACACTCCCTGGAGCATTACTGTAGGGTCAGGTTTTGTGAGATAAGAGAGAAAAGTCACTGAAGTCCTGGATCTCTGGGGGGAAAACATCCTTTCTGCAATGGCAATGGAAAAATGCAAAATTAAAACAATTTCAACTTTTGCTTAAATGAAAAATGAGCAGAACAGAATTTAAGCAAATGGTACCAAAAAATGGCTGACTTCACTGTCTAGAGTAACAGGGCTCTGATTAAAGAGTTGAAGAAATGTGGTGTGGAACTGGAATATGTACAGCATGTATCCCATCTTTTTTTTCTGAAGTGGGACTATAATACTGACAAGCAGACACTGAACAATGGATGTTTATAGCACGTCTTTGAAAAAAATTACTTTCAGCAGACAGGCATGCCTGAGCAGCAAGCTGCAATCCCCCATTTATGGCAGCCCTGCTGCAGTTGGTGTCCTGTAGTCATGGGAACTCTGACCCAGAACACCAACCTCCGCAGGATTGTGGCCACAGCTGCCCTCACTCTGGATCCTTTTCTTCTGGTCATTGAGAAGGGAAATGCTGTACTGTTTGGCCAGCTGTAGCCTGGTCACTGCTGACAAGCTAGTCTCCCGTGGCAGACTGCCTCTCCCTCCAACAAACATGCTCAGGCTGTTCTTGCTGTCAGCTCAGCAAACCCTGCAGAGCTTGTATGTTCTGTATTTTGAACTCTGATATTAACAATTTTCTTAACTTAGGATGTGGTGGAGCTGAGGGAATTTCAGTTCTTTTTTATCCTTACGCTGCTACTAATCTTCACAAACTCCAGAGCCCTTTCTTGTTTTTATTAAAAATGGAATGCAGAAAAACAGATTTATATAATCTTTCAAAATTCATATAAGGAAATTAAATTGACACAATACCCTACATTCTGGTGGAAAAATCTAATCTTAAGGGCAGTCCAAGACAATCCTTTTCATGCCCACATATGCATGAGATGAATAACATCACTTCTTTCCCCTGTACAGTCTGGCTGTGGGCTTCTCCTGCCACTGTGCAAAGCCCCTGCGGGAAGCAGCAAGCTGTCAAGATCCTTTCTCGTTGAGCTAATGGCATCTGACTCATATCAGATGAAAACAGAGATTCCCTACACAGATGCACCATGGCAATGCCATTGAAAGCACAGTAGGCAGATATTTATGCTCCCTCACAATGGCAGGCTAAGGGGTTGCAGACAGAGGATTATTGATTAGAAGAATAGATTAATTAATTCAAAAATTTTGAAAAATCTAGTAGTTAAAAATGTTTCACATAATTATCTCTCACCGGGGTCTTTGGCTCAAGGCTTTGTCAAATATGTTCCTTGTCCTGTCAGACCACTTAAGTGAGCGGAAGAGTTTTGTCTCTTTTCTGGAACTTGACCTCTATGCAAAGACACAAATATATTTGCAAGTCATGATGTAAAAGGCTATTACCCTGAAAAGTAGTCAGCCTGAGAAACAAGAATTGATACCTTATCATTATTCATCATTCAAGTTCAGGTTTTGTCACTGAAGTTTATACCTCCAACAGGGAATCTGTCACAGAGCAAGGAAGACATGAGGCTGCAGGGTTAAAAAAAATTGTGGTTCTTTAAAATTCATTATATTTTTCAATTGTCTAAATTTTGAGATGTCAGAATAAGATGTGAAATATTACTCTTATTTTGAATGTTTGCTGTTCATTATGGTTCAGCATTTCCTCCAGCTGAAAATCTAGCACTTAATAGGGGAGATTTAGTTGACAGTGAATGACAGGTCCTTGAATGTTGCTATCATGTTCCCCTGGCAGGGTTAACATTCACTGCTCTTATACCAATTTCTAAATATTAGGTAGATTGAGCTAGTAGAGTAGGTGTTTGGTTTTTTTCCTTGCAGAATAGAATGTTCTTGTAAAAAAAAAATTCTTAAATTTACTGCTTTAGACTATTTACTGAGTGAATTAACAAAAATCTCTTCATGACAAATTTTAAATTTACAGTCTGAGAGAATAATCATACACATACTATATACAATGTTTTCAAACGTAGTCAAATAATTTTTTGTATATTTCACTTTAAAATACTGAAACAATAACCTTGGCTAACAGAGCATTTGATTTCCATATTTTTCCATAACTTTCAACTGTTTTAAGTCAGAGACAGCAAATTTCCCTTGCTAATAATTGTGTCTTGTCATGTTTGAGTATACATTGTATCTATCTGGGGAAGAGAGGTTCTTAGGTACAAGATTTATAGAGGAGGAATGATAGCTTACAAAACGCAGTGAACCACTGATGTAGAATCCTCTTATTGTGCAATAAATGGTGGAAAGGCTTAGACAACTACTTACACAGTCAGCTTTAGTTGTTTGTGAGATTTATTTACGTTTATTTTTGCTGCACAGGCTAGGAATAATCTCCTGCCTGATGAATGCAAATGGTCAGGATTAAGGGTTCTGGGGCAGGAAGGACAAGAGGAAATAGTGAATTACTGTCATATGCAGGGGTTTGGGCCAGTGCCAAGTGCTGTGCAGGTGCGAGATTACAATACAGTTCCTTATTTTTTCAGCAAACTCATCTGTTCATGACTATTTTCCTATGCAGGTTACCTCCTTCAGAGGCTCAACTACATCCTTAGGTGAAATGCCTAAGTGAGAGAATTTAAATTCATTATGGAAAATAGAAGAATTTTATATAAAACTCCTGCCATATAACCAAACAATAGATTCTTAGAGGTTTTCACAGCATTGGATGCTTTATATATGCTACTTATCCAATTGTGTCTTTGAAAGTTAATTGCTCTGGCATCCTCAGCATATAAAGCCACTTATTCTTAAAGAAATGAGTTTGGGGTTAATTAAACATCATGGTGATGTTTTTTAACCCCTATATACTTATTTATAGCACTACAATATATCTTTTTGTTAGCAATATACTTTATGTTACCAACATTACTTGAACAGAGATTTTATATATGTTTCATTCTGTTTTATAGTGCTATGACCACTATTAAAACTGTCAGTCACATTGTTGTGACAAAAAGTTTGTGTATTTGAATTGAGGATACAAAGTCTGTAATTCCATTGGTCAAGGAGATGTGGGGACTTGAAAAAGCTGTCCCATGCCAATAGAAGACAAATACTTTTACAACATAATCCATGGCACAAACCCTCACTGATTTTGGTAAATGGACTTATTGCAAACTTAAGGGTTCTCTGTTGCAACAGCTCTGTCACTATGTCCATAGTTACTATTGCAAGTATAAAGTTGTGCAATCAAAAATGCCTTAGTTCAAAAGTCAGGTCAAATTCAAGCCTTTTAGAGAGTAAGAAAAATACTGGAGCAGAGATAGCACTTTGTGAAACAGATAAATAATTTGAATCCTAACTTCAAAAATTATTCAGAGCCAGGTCTGGAACGGGCTTAGGTGTTGAAAAGTTCAGGTTCACAACTGCAAAATGTCATTTAATTACCAGCAATTACCTGTTCTGACATAGGGATAAAAATTCCCTCTGTAGCACTTGGAGAGAGTTAAATACTCAAAATCTAGGAAAGAACCACACACTATCCCATTCATTGGAAGGGGAAATATAGAAGCTACCAGTGAAGAGAAGGGAATACTCACAATATCCAGCATCTTGGATACAGTGTGCAGACTGGATGATTTAAGTCCTGTAATATTGGAGAAAATATTATGATGATACATAGGTAAATCTTGACCACAGACTGCTCTCCATTTGGAATTTTTTACCTCCTACAAATACCTCCCAAATTCTCATGTGCTTAGTACCTGCTGGAATGCCCTTTCTTTTGCCCCAAGCCAAATGTTTGGTTCTTTTATGTTCCTTTTCTGTGCTACAGACATAAGATGCAACGGTTTCAAGGTCACTGTGATCTACCCACCATAATTATAAAAACCCTTTTTCTAAAGAATAAATCTGAATGTCAGAATTTGTATTTGATTAAATATCATTCAACAGCTGACTCTTTCAAAAACTAACTCAAAAAATTTCTGGCCATTCCTTGAGAATACTTTTTTGGGGTTTTTTTGCAAATCTGAGTATGTTAGAATTCCCTTCTTCTTGCAATGAATGTGTGCTATACATTCCTGTAAGGCCCATTAGTTATCAAACAAATACAAATGCTAATTGCAGGAAGCAATGTTTTCTGCAATGAGTGTGAGATACGAATATCCGCCCGAACCCTCCTGCTACGCTCCAGCTAAAATATGAAAGATACTTGTGAGTTAGCTAATCCAGTTCATCCATCTTCTCAAAGCTTTATTTAATTCTTTCTGGCTGTACACACTTAAAGGATCTAGACTCTTTATTTTTGTCCTAATGAGACTGGTAAATGTGCTCCTTGTTATATATGTATAAACTATTTAATATTCGCATTCCTACCTTCTCGTCTTGAAATACACTCTTTGTTTTCACAAAGAGCCAGAAGTACCCCCAGGTGACAATAGAACATCCCTTCCCATTGACTTCTGTGGGAGCTGGGAATAAAGCAGACCACCCAGAACAGGAGTTTTGAAGAAAAAGCTCTCTTCACTTGAAGAACAGCTTATTACAGGCTCCTTTCCAAGTAGGAAGTGACCTTTAAAATTAATCTTTAGCAAACCACTCACGCATCACTAACTTAAACAAACATTATAGTCTTAGCTAAACCAGTGAGTATATTTCCTTCCTGCTGATTTGTTCCCAATTACTGTTGTAACAGAGGGAAGTAGAAGATCCTCAAAGGAAGTAAGCAACAGATGCAAGATGTTTGGAAAGTTATTATAATTTGCGTAAACATTATCCTGAAATAAGCCAAGCATTAGCCAAATTAGAGACATCAATCATATTCATAACCAATTTTTTTGTTCAGCAAAACTGATCTGTGTCACAACATGGATGCTTTTCCAAAATAAAAGATGGGGTCTTATAAAGTCCTGATGTCCTTTCGCTTGCTCTGAGCTCACTAAAAATTGAGAAATTTCCTGAGAAGGATGCAATTCCTCATGCAGACTGTGGCCTCTCCAAGCTGCCCAGAGTGAGATTCATACTCTTAAATGACCTTTCATTTACACAAAAAAATCACTGTTCTTTTTCTGTTCAGTAATACTCAACCTTTTTAAAGACAAGATCCATTTAGGCAAAATAATCATTAACTTTCTCCAAAAATTTAAAATTGGTTGAAAATTTGTGGAAGCAAATGGAAACATGCCAGGAAATATTTCTACAGGATGCATGAAAAGTGATTAGGAAAGGCTTTTTTAGACAGTAGACTGCAACTCACTGTGAATCCTTCAGATGTCCCCTGGGATGTGTTTTTCTTCCAGAGTGCTGAGTGAAATAAAGCAAGAATTAACAACAGCTTTTTTTTCCTACAGTATTACCCACCATGGACATCTCTAAACTCACACATGAATTTCTCTGAGTCTCTAAACTGTCAGAAGAAAACTACAGAAGAACTGGTATTTGCTGCAAAGCTAAATCAGTTTTTACTAAAATACAGGTTCTACACTAAGCCCCACGTGTACATGGAAAACTTTAATGCATATATATATATATATATATATATATATATATATAAAGACATATATGTCTATACTAGTAAATCAAACAGGTCCAAGCCCATTCTTCAATCAATAGGCACGGAACAATCCTTATTAAAACTATTGAATTCCTTTCCCTTGAAAAAGCAGAATAAAGGGAAAATACCTACAAGGTTGGTTCTGATTTGGGATGCTGGGATGCTTGGGATGAGGCTGGTTGTGTGCCAGGAGGCAAGGGCAGACCTCATAGCTGAACAGAAAGTATGATCCCAGACACTGATCTACGAAGCTAAAGCTTATATTTGTTTTGCATCCTCATACCTATATTCATTTTTACAACCAAACCCTATTTGTGTAATGCCAGTTTTAAATCTGGAGTGTATCCATGAAATATTATGCATTTAATAACAAACATACAGGGCCCGTTGCTTTTGTTGGGTACAGTGGCAGAGTTGTTCCTCTTACTGTGGCACTGAACCAGATTTCTTCCTTGCTATTCACTTTCTCTTTCTCATTTTATTGATTTGGTTGGGTTGCTTTATTTTTTAGCTAGTTAGGATTTCTACCCCTTTTTTTTATCTCTTTACCAAAGCACAAAGCAATCACAAAGTATGGTGTGTGCCTGCGTATGAGAGTACACCCATATGTGTTTGACAAATATTAGGTTCTTGCTGATAGAAACAGGCAGCTGAGGAAAACAAATTGATCCTGGAACCTGTATAGTTATGCCTGATGAAGGCTGCTTCAGGCACTACTACATTATTAGATGCCAATTAATGCAAAAGGTAAATTTGCCCTTCTAATTCTCAAATGAACAGAAAGCCTGGATCTCCAATGGGAATATCATAGGAAGCTGAGAACTGTTAGTTTGGGTGCTAGTAGGGCACTTTGGCTATCAAATCCTGTTTCACAGCATTCAGTGGTGATACCACAGCACTGCTTATCTATGCTGATCACTGTACATGAGGATACTGCAGTTTCTCACTTGGCTGAAGATGTGTCCACCGTAGTCCAAGAGACAGACAGCTTAAAATATTCTGGGTCATGTGCAACCTACCACTAAAAAGCCACAAAATCATAACAATTCGCAGCTGCTTAGAGATCCCAGTCTGGTGAGTCACACTGTCACATTGAGATACCTGCCACCACAACTGACACTTTTGGGTAAATGGCTCAGAAAACAAAAGGTTGGGCAATTCATGACATTTCCTACTTTGTCTGAGTTAGAGGACACATGGCATGCAGAATACATGGGAGAGCTATGAGAGAGTCAAGGTAGCAAAACCTGAAGTGTTCCTCTCTATCTTATTTACCACTATAAAAGACCTCAGGTTTTTCATTCTAGGTCTGAAGTTCCCCTAAATGCAGATGATTATCTGCTCTGTCAAACAAAATAATTAGAATTTAAATAGCATATTTTTATATATCTTTTATATATTTTTTTCTTTCCATCAATCTAAACATATTTGCATGTGACACAAAATTTTATCCTCCTGTCTAAATTAGAACCCTTGAAGCAAAATATGAATACAGATTTTTCTGAAGCTGTTGCTGCTGCTAATTGACCTGTTGCCCAGGTGAGATGAATGACTTCCCTTTACAACTATCCAAGCCAGATAGGACCACAGGACATTTGGCACAACTTGCTATCATGAAATTTCAAGTTTCTATACATATAAAGTAAATGAAAGGGCAAAAACCCAAAATACCTTGAAAAACAGCTCTTCCTTTGGGAAGGTACCATGACTGACCTTGCCAAGCCACTTGGTTGTTACTCCTGTACCTTACAAGCAAAGTGCTGAGTTTCCATGCAGAATCTGAGCAACCTTGTTAACAAACTGTCAACAAACTGTCTGCAGCTTCTTTCTAGGGTAGGTAGTTTTCAATTGTGAGGCTCCTGCTGTTTTTGTAGGTGACCTTATCTCATCCACAGCCTATGAAATAGGACAGAGATTGTCCTGGAAACTTCTGCAACTTTTGGCACTTCTACCTCCCTTCTTCATAACTTCCTGATGGGAGATGTCATGAACTGCATTGTGCTACAAACTTCAGTCTTCTCATCCCTGGTACTCATTATATTTGCAAAACTCTTGAATAAATCACTAAGGTCACAGAAGGTCTCTACTTTTGCTTCTATGAACACCTTGGCAGTGGCCCAAAAATATCCTGAAAATGTCCCTCTCCTTTATTTAAAATGTGAGCAGTATCAATACTTTTCAGTTATTTACACCAGGTGAGAGGTGTGTTGTTGTTGTGGCTATCCCTAGGGAAGCCCTGATAAAAGGCAAGGACTAATGTGGAGGTCAATTAAAGACTTTTTCTTCCTTTATAATTCCTATTACTATCAGGAGTAGCTCAAATTAAGTAGGTCCAAAGCTTTAGAATGCTCTTTATCCACCATTGCTAGATATATATACATATCTACAGAAGCACCTGCTTGCTTCTGTATAACCTGTTCTTATCAACCCCTTTTTCTGTCCAAGGAAATAAGGACTTGTAATTTAAATATCTTACATATAAGTTTTGCAAAGAAACCAGATATCTGTAAAGACCATCAGCTGATAATGGAGGCAATAGCACATCCACTTTACTATAACTGGTATAGAATTGTGATTATATTTATGCACAGATTAGATTAGATTAGATTTATGTTCATTTAACATCAGTGAAAGCTCATGTCCTAATAAAGTGGTCTCTGGTGGCAGGTTTTTTTCTTTTTTACACATATTATCTTTGTTTTAGTCTTAACTTCATATTAAAATCAACGCTTTTTTAAGAAAACTTCAAAAGAATATTTTTTCAATTAGAAAAACTCTTACTTAACCTATCCTTTTCTCCCCCTACAATAAATAACATTTTATAGGCCAATTCTGAAATAATAGGGGGAAAAAAAGGTCTCAATCATGCAATTCAGAATATTTTGGAAGCAGGAAACTTTTTTTTCATAAGCAGTTACATTTTAACTGAGATGTTTTTCTCCCTTTAGCATTATAAAGACATGGATTGTTAAGACTGAAATTGTCCAGATAGAAGAGAGATGTATTATGAGAACTGGCCTGTGATTAGGGATCTCCTATCTGTGAGGTAGGTAAAAATAATATAAAAAAAAGTGATAAAACAACAGACATTGTCACAATCAGAAGAAACAATTCAGCTTAACTTTCTGTGTTTATGTGATTTTGTGATGGGAACATATTGTTATCTAAAACATAATTTTGTGCTTTGTAAACCTAAAACATTTCCCAGTGTTGTGTGAATTGTAGAATGAAAATTATTGAATTTGATCTTCCAAAGAGAGATGGAAAAATTAACTAAATAAAAGCTTTGACTTACAAATCCACGATTCACTTCCTTAATTGGAGATTATATGAAGAAATACAAATCCTAACATTAAGTCTTCATTCTTCAAGTTCTCCGGGCATCCAAAACTTAAAATCTGAACTTCCAAATTCTGCCTGACATGATGAAGATGGAGGGACACTTCAGAGAGCATCTCCTTCCCTACAGCTCAGATACAGATTTCTTTGACTTGGATGAGCCATTCTGCAGAGGTGATTATTTCTTGATGTTGGCTCCAGGAAGCAGCTAGGTGGCCACCTGAGACAAAATTACTCACTTTGAGGTGTTTGTAAAGAATGATCCCATACTGTGAATTTCAAGTAGAAAAAGTAGTTGGGCTTTCACTAACACATTCACCATAACATCCACTTTACAGACATTCTGTTGAAAAAGAATGGCATGCATTTTTTCACTTCCTTGTATTGGTTTTGAAATATCAATTTGTCAGAAAAAGAAGAAGCTTTTGTTCACCCAAACGGAACAGTCAATTTCTTTTTCCTTTTTTGATGCAATTTGTTTCAATCACATGCATTTCTTAATGCTAGTTTACATACTAGGCATTAGTATGCAATTACTATGCATATTAGTATGCAATACTGCATATTGTTTTTTTTTCAGAAGTACAAGACGAACATAATTTAAAAAGTATGCATATCAAACTCACTGCAATGTTTGCTTTATTAGTATTCAGAAAGCACACAGCTACTCATGCAGCAAGATTGAAATTGAGACCTGCTCCCTTTTTTCTCTCTTGTTCTTAGTGAAAATTCCAACCAATATGTTTACTGAAATGGTACTGAATTATACCACCTCATTAGTGATTTCCTAAGTTCATCTGACTTTTAGTTCTGGTCTCTATTTGATAATTTAAGCTTCGTGCCAGTAGTAAGGTTAATCAGTTTCCCCTCTTGAAACAGATTTTGTTCCTGCTTTCAACAGTCTTTACTAAAAGAAATCCAAAAACTGAACCTTTTTTTGTATTCTGCTTGAAGTGATGTTTGTGACTTTGAACCTTTTCCTTTAACAGAGCATTTCTTTACATATCCCAGAATTTTCCTATCAGCTTTTTCATGTATAGAGATCATGCTCTCTGCCAATGCATTTACTCCCCTCTCCCTGCACAGACTAAACTAATGAAACATTACCTGTTATTGTGGTTTCTCTCTACCTTATTGATTTAATCCATTATTTTTGGCCTCAAGAGGGGGACAGTATAACAGTGTGAGATATGTCGTAGTCTTGAAGAATAAAACCATGAGAGCAAAACCAGGAATGACAGAGTTTCCTGATCTGTGCTGAAATACTAAATCATTTGTCTTGAGCAACTCTCTCTTAAGATTAATCTGTCCTAATTTTTCCATATGTCAGCTGAGGATAATGTATTTTGTCACAGTAAAAATTTGGATAATTAAGGATTTTAATGCAATCCTTATGGAATAATTTGGCTTACATCTCTAGCAATCAGGGAATCAATAGCCTCAGGTTTCAAATATCCCAAACAATTATTTTTTGAACTCTAACAAAATTACAACATAATCAGAACAATTGGATGAATTGACTCTTAATTCACCATATGGACCAAAAGTAAATGTTTCAGTTAAATAAAATATTTTGATATGGATTTTTTTTTTCTTTACACTAATTTTTCTTTTGTAAGAAAGTACTCAGATAAAATTGTAAATGCTACTTTGAAAATAAAAGCAAACATATTTTTTGTATGCTGAAATTAATCTCTCAGTATATGTGTCATTCCCATTTGGTGTAAAGACTCTGACATTCTTAATCTGCAGTTTATAACCAACGGTATTAAATAAGAAAATCTGTTAGTCCAAAAGGGGATAAGATTATATTAATTCCTGGAACAATAAAGACTTAGGAAGAGTTTTCTTTTTGTTTATGACAGTCACTTTTGAGTGATTATTGTAATGCTGCTGGATTACAGTAATCAGTCTTGCACAATAGGGAAACTAAGGGCTTTATATAGTTTAAGTCCATATAGATATCATGTTATTAAACAACATATACAACAAATAAAACAACTGTGTCATGCCTTACAACAAACATCAAGATTTTGCCAGCCTGAACATTTTCCAAGTTTTGATTGGAAGCAAGCATTGAGTTCCTAAGTTAAATGGTGTCAGTGTCCATCAAATCCCCAGGACTAGGTTTCACTCAGAACAGGGGCAGCATCACCCACAATTCCATTTGAGTGGGGTTGGGACCTGCAGTCTTGGGGGATTGTTGACAGGGCTGGGGCAGCATCCCATGCCATATGCCCATCTCCAGCTGCCCTAGCACAGTAGCTCCTCCCAGGTCGCTGAGGGTACCCTGCATTCCCCATCAGCATCTTACTGCACAGCACCTCCAACCAAGGAGGTCATGGTGCCTTACAAACAGCATTGTATGTCTGCAGATGGCCAGATTCAGGCTCACAGGAAGGCAGCTGCTGAAAAGATCCTATGTCGGAATGGCAGGGAGTGAGGTCATCATTATTGGATCAAGTGTATTTATTTTTGCCAGCATTTGTTATGATTCATTAATTGCTTTTCTACCATTGGAAAAAAGTGTTCAATAAGTGAAGACTGTCTCTGTTCCTTAACTCCAGCCCAGAATCTAGAATATTACCATTTTAAAACCTCTCCTGTATTTCCTGAGCTCAGGGGACAGCTTTTAATGATGCAAGGTAGACAGCACAGATGAGGAAAATAGGAGGAAGATGCAAATCAATACACAACTCTCCACAGGGTAGTGTTCTAATTTGCTAAACTCTTCAAGGGGAGTGAGAAATGAACAGGGTTTTACTAAAAGACATTTCTAAATGAGAAATCACAGTCTGCATCAGTTTTAAATATGCAAGGATTTTAATTATTTTAAGATTTGGCTTATTTCTAAATGCACTGCATTTCTAATTGGTTCTAAACAGACTTTATTTAATTCATTTTTTGAATGGCAACACTCAGAGATAGCACAGGGCCTGGACACCTGAATACATCAGCACATGAAAATCAATAGCTCTGGAAAAGCCCCTAATCCCTCTGCATCCTACCCAGCAAAAAACAGGCTGCTCAAGGGGGCTTGGAAAGCACAAGGTACCAGAGGGATATGGCAAAACTTCTTGTGTTTTGGAATCATGTCCTGCAGTGTCACTTCATTGCTTTCCAAAACATCTCCCTCAGAGCTGCAAAAATGCAGCCCCATGCATTAGGAACTGAAGACAGGGCTACTGTCTCTTTCATCCAGCACTGCTTTGAAGAGTCTTGTGGGTACCACATTTTGGCCAGTTCCTCGTGAGCTCACAGTAAACTGGGCATTATTGAACCCCTGCAGTCAAGGCAGCATAATACAGTCCTCATAACATAGCAATAGTCTGTTACATATAGAGACATGACAGCAGGGATATAGGGCAACTCTGACATGAGCCTGGTGGGCCAACCACCCAGAAATACCCCCTTGCTTTTCTCACTTGACAGGGTCAGACAGACTTCATACTCTTTTCTGCACCTTTCCAAAAGGAGCATCAGGCAGTAATTTCTATCTAGGTTAGTCTATAGCCCAGGTCCTGTGACTAGAGATCTTTTTTTGGAACATGGAAACATGAACTTCTTCCTGAAGAGGAAAGCAATGGACACCTAGGTTTGTATATAAGGTGGTTACTCTCCCACTGTGCACTTTGTTAGAGGTCACACTATTATGGTACAGAGCCTGCTTTCATTCTTTAGTATTAGGATTAGGTATTATCTTGGACCCAGCTATCCATCTCCATAAAAACCAAGGTACTTCTACACAGAATGAGCTTTCTATCATTTCAATGTTTCTTAGTTACAGCTCAACTCCCTGGGTGTGTAGAGTTGGCCAGTTTGAGACATTTGCTGGCTTTTTTGCTATTGCATCCTCAGAACTGTGGGCCCAAGCTCCCTGTGTGTGTCAGCCCCAGTGTGATACCTGCCCCAGCAGTGCTGGCACTGCAGGCATGCTGAGCAGCCACCTGGACAGCCTCAGCAGGGCACTTGCTGCTGAGCTACCAGGATGAGTGACAAGGGGTGTAAGGTTTGCACTGCTGCAGGGCTGAGCCTGCAAGACCCAGGCACCTGGTTTTTTGTTTTTTGTCTTGCTTGTCGCAGTTTGTGGATGCAGTAGCTGTTGTCGGTGTGGTGTGGAACTGCCTGTGCTCCATGACTCACCATGTAGTATAGAGGACACCAACATTTCAATAACCCCATGTTGTTGATCAGAGCTTACTTCTTGGACATTGTCCTCACGGAGTCGTCTCCTGTGCTTAAAAACAAGGCCAGAATATGCCAACAGCAGTACAACACTACAGCAATAATTCTCTAACCACCCCAGCATGTGGAACAAGTGACAAACCCCATGGACTTCAATTTTACTAACTCCTGCTATCGCACCCTGTGTGATTGCACTGAATTGTCCCAGCTGACTCTTTACCACTGAAGCACACCTTGATTGATTTTTGCAGTAGAAGCAAGGTCATTGGCCAAAAGTAACTAAGAAAACTGCCAAGGAGGAATTGCAATGCAGTACAATTTTATTCACTTATGGATTAATTGTGCCAATGTGTAATTTAAAAGGCTAGTTTCTCTAGTCTTTTAACCATTCTCTAGTCAGAATGGTTATCTGTTGACAGCGAAGTCATGTTCACAGTGACCTTTATAAAATTGTTGAGATTTTCTGTCTTTGTGCCCATGACAATGAGGAACAATTAAAGCTCTGAGGTAAAAATATCCAAAAGTATTTTAACCCCAGTGTCTTGAAACCCTCTTGAAAGAGATTAAATATCTGCAAAAGTAGGAAGCCTCTTCATCTGTTTATCTTAATCAGGAAACTATTTGACCAGCTGACCCGTGCCAGGATCACTGAAAAGAACAACTCCGTATCATTTCCCTGGGCTTGCATCCCAGCCCTCGTATTTTTGTGAGGGTGCTGAATTTTTAGCAAGATTTTAGTACATAGTGACTTTAACAGATGCACATTCAGACTTTCATAGGAGTGCATATTGTAACCAACCTAAAAATACATGCAGAACTGTGCTGAATTTTCTCAAACAAAAGCTTTAAAATGTCATGTCATATCTTATCATATGAAACAGCCTTCAAAAAATGAAGTAAATGTGGCCTCTGCAATGTCCTCATTACTTTTTTCCCTTCCTTTTGCTTTTTGCTTAAAAATTCTGTTACAGTGATGCACAATCTCTGTATTTCCCCTTGGAAGTACAATTAATTTCATCTACAGGCACGGTCTCAAAAAATGAAATTAACTGTCTTACACTCATTTATTAATCCTGGTTTTCTATACATCTTTTGCAATATCAATCCCCTTCCTATCCCAAAGGATGCACAGGGCAAGACAAGAGCAGAAGGCATATAAAAGTGAGACACAGGGCACTTATCTGGAGTAAGTTGTGAGTAGAGGCAAAAGATGCAGATGTCTCTGGCCTCAGGCTCTTTTGTGAGGATTAGTGCAGATTTTGATAGATCAGAAGAGTGTGTGGGGCAAACACATGGAGTTCAGAGGTTTGATGATATTTCTGTCTTCCTTCTTCCAGAAGATAACAATTCATAAATACCAGCAATCAAAACTGGGTTAATCAAGTACTCTGAAAAGACAGTCAAAGGAAAGGGAAAGGAAGGACAGTATATTTAAAAGTGATAAATATGGAAGCAGCAAAAAGCTCAGAGAAGCAGAGCAGCTGAATGTTAAAGCAGGGAGATGAGGGCATATTAGGACTACTGCGTTAGAAAATGAAATTTGCACACACCCACAAAGAGTCAGTGAAAAAACATATTTTAAAAAAAGTAAACGGCTCTAGCATAAAGTAGATGATGATATGAGCAGCCTTCCTTCTTCTGGAAAAAGAAAGCTTTGACTTGAAAAGAGCTATGAAGCAAGTAAAAAAGAATAAATATGCCAATACATTTTTATAAAATTGAAAGCATATGTGTTGTGTTAAAACATACATTTTTAAACAAAACTTAACTTATAGAGATCTTTCCATTGAAATGCAAAATTTGGACCAGTTGGAGACTTAGCTGGTAGCAATGATTGAAAGAGATCTGCAAAATGGGGTCTGAACTGGGGAGGTTCCTTCTCTGCAACACCAAAAATCCATTGCAGCTTTGCACAGGAGGCAGAGCTGTGTTTCTTCCACCAAACCTTGAAGGAACCCACAAGAAGGGAAAACTTCAGATCTTTTTTAAACATATTTCAGTTCTTTCCTGATCCATATAGCACCAGCAGGACATAGATGTTCAGCTGTCTGACTCTGCGTGTACTGTGAGAGTGAGAATTTGGATCCGCACTCACCAGCTGCCCACTGCTTATGTATGGGATTGAAGAGAGCTAAGTTGAGCTGTAGGGAAAGCCATGGTGCAGGACCTTTTCACACCAAAAGAGACCTGGAACACTGGGCTGACACTGGCTGCACCCAGGTCCTCCCTCTGCCCTGGAAACAAAGTCAGGTCACTCTACTACGCAGAAAACAGCTCTGGGTCTGACTGAGAAGGGTGCTGATGTTGCCTGCTGTAAGACAGATGGGAACTGTAGCCCTTGGATATGAATATGTCTCCAGTAAGCAATGTGAATATACAGAGTTAAATTACCCTTTGTGCTTTGCAGCCCCATAGGGCTCAGAAAATCCAGTCACATTCAATCACTTTCAGGAGTCAGCAGACACAGCTGCACATCTCAAGACAAGAGATTTTAATGCATTTTCCAAAGACACAGGGGAGAGGGGGGAGAAGTGGCTGTTTTGTCTGAAAATCCTTGTCTCAGGTGATACTTTTAAAATGTGCCTCTGACGTAATCTAAGACTGCCCCTAGCGCAGCTGCAGGGCTGCAGGGAAGTGATTTGTACTGGGAAGTCCCAATCTAAATGCACTCGTTTATGAGCAAATGAAACAATGAAAGTGCCAATTAAGAAATTTATAGCCTTATAAAAGCCTGACCAATACCAAAATCAAAACTTATGTAGACATCCTAGAGTGCATACATTAAAATATTAATGTGCCACTGTTCAGCTCCTTTTGCTCCTTGCTCCATTTAAATCTTCTTCCTGACCAATCTTAATGTGTCCTCACTCGGCCTAAGATAAAGTATTATTCAGGCTCAGCATTGGCCCACGTTATGTCTAGTCTTTAAGTTTCCACTGGTTTCTGACCCAAGGCATTATGTGTCTCCATCTCACTGTTACTTACTTCAATATTTATGGCATCCAAAGCTGGATGTCTCAAATTTGCTTAATGTCCAGTTCCACTCCCATAAAACTTAGAGCCCCTCCTTTGGCAAACAGGACAGCTTCTCTACTGCTCCTCCCACCTTTCTGCTCAAACGGTGAGCACTGCTCTGCTACTGAAGGAGTCAGTTGTTTTAATGCTCAATGAAACTTCTGATTCAGCGCTGCATGGGGTGCTTAAAACCCTTTTATATTTCTTTACCATTTGAGAAAGAGCACCAGAATGAAATGGGTTCTCCTCTCTGCTGACTCTCACTAATGTTTCCAATTTGTCCCTTCACCAAATGACTTGCAGGCCAATTTTAGGCGCTGTCACTTGGCCTCTCAGTGGGGAGGCAGGAGGCTCCTGCTACAGCAGCATTCACAATCACTTGCTTGGGAAACTGTTTTTACTTCATTCACTTTGTGAAGTTTCTTCTCATTCAGTGATTTGGCTCATCTATAATACAACCTCTTTGTCCTCATATTAGTTTCTATTCCCCATTCCTAAGCATAAAATGAACAGACAGTGCTTCCAGCATCAACTGTAGCTATCACAGGTCTGATATGTGTATACCAGATCCTTTATGTCCTTCAAAGCATTTAAACATCCTGACTGTGTTTTCTATTGCACCAATTATCTCTCTTCCTTTAGTGAAAAAGTTGAGATGCTAACTAGTATTTAAACCACAGAAAATGCTGCACACGAGCAACCGCATGATATCTTTGTATTCAACAACTGATTACTATTATAAAAATGGTATGATATCTATATTTGGATTGCACTTTCAAGTTCTTCAGTATGCTGCTCATTTTGCCCTACTTTTTGGTCCTTAGGCAAAACTGCTATCATGAGAAAGGATTTATTAATGAACTAGCAAACAATACATTTTGTCTCAGGATTTCTTAAATGTGGTTTTGTAATTTCTTCAGCCTGTGCCTCAAAGACCTGAAAATTTTTGTACCCCACCAGAATGGACTGCTTAGGTGAACTTATGTGAGACTGGGGTAGTGTGGCAATCACTGTGTCTCAAAACAGGTCCTCTCCTCCAGACAGATCTGGGCTCCAGAGCAAATTCAGGTGATGTCAAGAAGAAAATTATTTTCCTCTGGAGGGTACAGACAAAATTTGGGGGAGGGAAAATTTATCAGGGGAATTAGCCATGGGGCTGTCCTTAAAATCAGATCTTGGAAAATTCATTGCAATTCATAGCAAGTTTTGAACTTGCAAATCACAGAGGATAAGCTTCTTTATAGAAGTGTATCATTGATTGTTACATAACTGAGTCACTGGGAAAAGAAAGAGCTAAACGAACATGATTCGCCTGAGCGGGAAAGGCAGGAAAAGGATGGATTTATAAGCAATCAGTACAGTCTGCTCTGTATTTGCTGTCACTGAAAAAGATTTAAGAGTTCATAACCATATGCAGAAAAAGTAAAATTCTCTAAAGGTGTATTTATACAGATTGAAAAATGGTGTCACTTTTCTCACTGTTTATTGCCAGTCACAAATACTGCCATTTGGGGTATTTCTCTCTGAACGTTTTATTCCTACTAAGTGTTGCCCCAAACCCTTACCCTATTCCTGTCCTTGCTCTTTACCACAATCGGAAGTATCAAAAGGCAATTTTCAGTCATAGTGAAGCTGGCTCCCCTCCTGCATTCACTGGGAACATTGTTGCTGAGACCTCGCCTTCATTCATTCCCACAAAACTTAACCTAATTGCAAATCAGGTGCAGAGGTTTCATTGCTTTCCTCCTAGGCCTTTTTTATTTTTTCCTGATTTCATGTAAATGATCAGTTTCACAACGGGTATGGAAGATTTAGATCAAACGTAGGAAACATTGTCCTATTGCCACAGTGAAATGGCATTCAATTAGTGCACTATGTAGGAAAAAAAAGGCAAGAACCTTGTATTTCCACAACTGCAGCTTTGCAAAGCAAATTCTGGGAAATTTAAACAGCTGCTTTTTTCTCGGTATTTTAACTTTTATGTTCAAATTTCATCCAGGTAGTGGGAGAAACAACTAAACCAAAAAAACAAGCAGAATTTTTGAAACATGATCTAAACTAAAATAGCAGCAGTTTCAGAAGCACAGACTGAAGATTAGAATAAATGTAAGAAATAAACAGATCAATCTCTTTGTGTTTTTTTTTTTTGCTCTTGTGGGTTGTTGCTCTTCCTCTGTGCACATGTGAACTGCACAACAACAGCTATACATAGCATTCCCAACATTTTTGGAGCACCAGCCATAGCTTTTGTCGTTTCACAGATCATTACTAATATGATAGAGTGATTATACAGAGATAAATGTCATATCCTGCTCCATTCTACACACGTAAGTTGGTTAACATTCTTTTTCCTGCCTGGGCTGAGGGATGCATAGATCAGAGGGACCCGTTGCTTACTGTTGTTTAATTGGCAATCAGTGTTGATTTCTTTGAAAGTGAGATGCAATATCTTTCCCCCATTAGTTCACATTAAAGAAACTTAGTTAAATTACCTAATAATTACAGCTAATGTATGCCTTCCTGCTTTGCATTATTTTCTAGCTAGTAGATTTTAGTTATGGTTCTCCTCTTTTTACCAGCAATTTCACTTTTTCTCTAAGATGAAACTAGGTCTCAAAATTAGGCATAAAGTGGGTAGAATCAGGTATATTTAAAATTTGTGATATGAACACTGAATTGCTTGAAGGAACCACTATATGAACATGGAAAGTGGCATGGAAAATAAGGATTCTGAATGCAAAATTTAACCATTTCTTACAAAATCTCCTTGTGCTCTGTAGTTCAAGTAAAAAAATAAAAACAACAACAAAGTAAAAATACTGTCTTAATTTCTGAAAGCTGATAAAATTTTTACATCTGTGAGAGGTCATGGGACCCTGTAGACAAAAAAACCCCTTGCAATAAATTTACTAAAATCAGTTATGAACATATGGCAACAACTTGCAAAGTACTGATGTAATTTTGACACACCAGCTTAGAGTGAAGTAGGAGCAACTTTATCAGATAATGTCATTGGTATTCAGTAGTACTCTTAAGATGGCAACACACACTATTTAAAAATAATTGCTGGAGATTCATTAAACATTTTTTTAGCTTTTCTAAAAATTCCTAAACTGAAGCAAAAGATGCCACATAAAACACCATTACTTTTCCTAGATAATAATGCTTGGGTTCTATTGAAAGGGACCAAGCTCATCTTGATACAGACGACATGTGAAGATTACACCACTGAAGGGAAAGGAAAGATACATTTTGCTGCTGAAATAGTATCATAAACTTGGTGATTTTCCCCATTATGTTATATAAATGCAAATTCTTGAATTTAAAGCTGATGCTATTTTCTTTTTAAAGAAAAAATATATTTCTGTGTCATTTACAGTTCCATTAAGGAATATTAGGGCAGTAAAATAAACTGGTTTTGAAATCCCAGTCAAAGGCTGTGGTATTTATTGCATGTGTTAATAACCTCCATGCAATGATTTTTTATGTCTGGTGGTTAAGGTCTACTGCTTGTTTATATGGTACATTGCCACCCGATTCAGAAATGCAGTATCTGTCTTGATACAGGAATCCTGCAGATATTTATACAGCAACTAAACAGTATTCCAGATCCTTAGTTAAACTAAATCAGTTAAGCCCCATCAGGTGCAGTGAAGACATGATTTGTGTCAGATGAGAATTGAGCTTTTCTCAACCTCATTCTTTTTATGGAAAAAAAAAGACCCAAACTAATCTCCAGCTGTGCATCATAGCAGGAGCAGGTTGTCTCCAATTGTCCAGACTGAGGCCAAGCTGGGTGTTTATAAAGGCTCCTGTATGTCGCAGGGCTTTAATTTCTGAGGAAACTGGGGCACTTGGGACTGGTGAGTACTCAATTCTCCCGCCAGCGTGGAGTTAGGAGACGGCCAAGGTGTATACTCGAGAGCTCACTTGGGAGCCCAGACACAGCAACTGCTGGCAGCACAGTGGTTTAGCACACTTACTCATGCCATTATAAGCTCTTCTCTCCTTTCTCCAGTGGCTTGACAGTGTATGGGATCCCATGGATTATTTCCACTGAGAGGCAAGTAGCAGGATTTTCTGTGATGCAGCCCTGCTCATCCATGATATTTAACCAGACTTCTCAAAGTAAACATTTGAGTGGCTGTGAAGATAAATAAATACAACTTATTCTTTTTTATGGAAATGGATGTGCTGTGAGACAATGAGGTGGTAGGCAGTCATCGCTGCCCTTATAGAAGTCTCCTGCTGCACACTCTGTGGCAGGTCCAAGGTCCCAATCTCTGCCCACGTGAGAGATGTTGGATTAATAACTCAGAAATCTGTAGCATGAGGGAATACCAAGGGCTGATATTGTGCTTCTGCTGAGCCTGCTTTCCAGGGAGAACTTGGCCCATGGCTTAGTAATTGCTTTGGTGAGAGGGCTGCAAGATCTGTATCTGGGAGATGTAGTCATTTAGAAGACTATGTGTGACTAGTGGGAGAACAATCTTGCAACTGATGGCATAAAAGTTGTTTCTTGTCCTGGATGCAAAGCCAGGGTTATGAAGGGTTTTTAAGCCAGGGACAAGGCACAAAAGAGTGTGTGGCAAGTCAGGTGCCAAAGGCTAGCCTCTAGATACAGAAGGTAAGGATGGCTATGCAGGTAGATAAGGAGGTCTCTACCACGAGATTTAAAGTTCTGCAAAAGGTATTTCATTCACTTTGAATGGTCAAATAAGTAAAGGACAGTATGCTTTTCATGAGCCTGGCCATAAAGAAAGATTTCTCAACCTGATGCTAATGTGTGGAAAAGAGGTTGAACCACAGATTTACAGTAATAAGGCTGGAATCTGTGTACCTTTAAATAGCAGCTATAACAACACTGCTGCCACACCACGACTGGAGGCTGGGACAAGACCTCATAGTCTGTGAACCCTGATTTACTAATATAGGAAGAAGGAAAAGAGGGAGTGTAGTATTAGGTAAAAGAGGAAGAGGTAGAAGAACTCAATACAAAGATACATATGCCAACTCAATCAGAGTTTTATTTTTCTGTTGTGGCTTCTTTTCTATTCATCATCATATATATGCCTAGAAACCTTACTGTCTGCAGAAAAAAGGTTATCTTTATATCATATATCCATAAAACATATATCCACCCAGTGCAAGAAAAAAATGCAGATTTTTTTCTCTCAATAATATTATGATCTTTCTAGATGAATGAATAATCAATTTAAGAAAACTCATAAACTGTCTTCTTATTTAAAAAATCTTTTTTTAACATGTTTATATCATTCAAAATCTTACATGGATTAGTTCTTCTTAATATGCTTGTGGCACAAAAATCTTACTGAATTCAGGAATTAAGATACAGCAGTATGACTGACTTTTAAATAAGTATGCATATTAAAAACCAAAAAAAGTAAATATAAGGTTTCTTCCCAACTGCACTAGACAAACATCTAATTTACTACAAGATCTTCTAACTGTAAACACCAGTATATTAGTAATTTTTCCTTTAATGAATGGTTTTGCAAAGAGCAAATTGCTGCTTATTTATTTAAATTAGGAGAATAAGTCTTTTGTGCATAATATGCCAGAGTTAAATGGAAGACCAGAGAATATTTTCACTGGCACTATTAAGCATGTGCAGAATTTTCAAGACATTAATTACAGAAATATGACTAACCAACAGTGACATGAGCAACATCATAGAGGAATGTCCAAGTTATTTATTTTTATTTCAAGAGAAATGTTTGAAAACTACTATCTCCCCGTTATTTGCATTTGGTTACAGTCCAAACGGTTAGGGAAAACTTCAGTCCTTTTCAGTGAACAATTTTCCATTCACAAAAATCTGGTAAGGAGCACACAGAGAAGATGGGTTGAACTTAGGGGTGTTTTTTATACAATTATGTATTTAGGAGTAGAAAGGAGCCTATACCAAAACTCTCACTTCTGCTTTTCACAGAGTTTTAAGGTTTGATAGCTCCTGGGAAAAATCCTGCTGCAAGACTGAGCAATCAACTCAAACATCTTCACAGAATCAATCTTGCTTTCTCACTGTCAGCTGGAAAAAACCCCAGGATCAGAATTTGAGGTATGGCATAATTGTCCTGAAAAAAAACAAACAAAGAAACAACCTTATAAAATTTTCATTCATTATTTCATTTATTCCTGATGTATGTAGTAGGGGTGTGTGTAGAACTCATTGTTCCAAGTGCTTGTAAAATACATTACTGTTAAAGTTCAGACAGTTCAAATCACATGATGCCTCACATGGTTCATTCTGCTGAAGCCTACACAGAGAACTCATATGTGTGCTGACCACCCAACCCAGTAGAAAGTCATGCAAGTTAATTTTATGGGAACCTTTCATATTTCCTCTTGTTCATCTATGATTTTATCATTTTCCTGAAAGAAAAACTCTGATCATACATTTTCTTTTCTTCCTGTACTAGTGACAATTGGAAGTTAAGTTCCTATATGACCGAACACTTTGCTCTGTAAAGACAGACTGGACTACAGAAGAAAATATGCTACATTGTCTGAAAATTCAGAAATGTCATTGACAGAATCCAGATTTCTTCCCTCGCTGATAACCTGCCAGTTGATGCCCAGGGCTGTGGCTAGAAGGGCAGGTTGAGCCATTGGTGCTGCCTGGAGCAGTCCTCACCTCCCCAGCTCACTCTACACTGCATTAAAATACCAAGGTGGCTGAAAATTAATACTGGAGGCAGAAGGCAGTTGTTGCCAAGCCCAGTGAGTGCTCTGATCCTCTTTCCTGCTCAGCCACAATGTCTTAAACAGGCATGAGAGGGCCCAGGGTAAGGCAGGACTGGATGCTGGGGAGGAGATTAATCATTCCCCCTGGTGCAGCACTGGTTTGGGTGAGCACTGCCCTACTGCCTCCTCTCCTGTGCTCTGTTCTGTGAGCCTTCCTTCTGTGGTCATGTTTGTACCACACAGAAAATGGTCTACTTATTGAAAAATTGCTATTTCCTTATAGTCATGGAAAAGTAAAACAAAATTATCTGAACAAATCTCTTTCAAACATGGGAAGAAAAAGTCTGTGCAATCTCCACCATCCTGGCAATTTGAGCCTCTTTGCAGTGCTGTCTCATCAGCCAAACCAATATTGTTCAAAGACTGCAGTTTGGTGGTGCTATAGCTATTATTATATCAGTATATTTCATTGCTTTATAGAGAGAAGCATTCTTCATCCTAATACAACTATAGCTGTTTACAACTATACAACTGTAGCTATATTATATATATATACTTACCATGATAAATAAAAATTATAGTCGTCTATCTAACAGGAATGTCCATTCAAAAATGTATTTACTAAAGGTGTTATAAACACATTAGAGAGGGCTGCAGTTGGTAACACAGCAGAGTCAATCACATAATGGCTGTGGAGTCAGCTGGAAAGTGAGAATTTCAAATATGAAATAAGCAGGACTGAAAGAAATGACATTCCGAAACATGATCATGTTCCTGTGTAAGCATCTCTTGTAAATAAAATGCAGAAATCATGTGGAGAAGGCCAAAGTCTTTCTAATATGGCATCTGCAAAATTGTTTCAAAACACAAAGTTTTCCAGAGATATCCCTGAGGTGTCAACAGCTCTTCATAACATTTTTTTTTTATTTAAACAAGTTGTTAAAACTGGAGAGAAATTTAACTGACATCACAGCACGATCATTTACTGGGACAAGGGAAAAGAAACTCAGCAGCTGCCAGTTTGGATGAGGAGATGAGTTTTCTCTGCCTCTGCAACTGGGGCTCCAATGCTTTTAACCTTGGGAAGCTGGTAGTGCCTAAACCCCTCCTCTCATCTACCAGACAGCTCATTGTTACCCTCATTCTGTGCCCACTGAGGTCTGTACAAAACCCTCTGTTTTTTAGAGGCAGTTGTATGAATGCCAGCTTTCTCTCTCTGTCAACATTTCAGCAAAAAAAAGCTGTATCTTTTCTCTACAGGTACAAATCTCTTGTCATCACCTTTGTCAAAATGAACGTGCTGTTACTTTAAACTATTTAAAGCAGAAAACACTGATGTAAATAGCTCCTTTAACCAAACTAAAAGTCTTTTTTGAAGAGTGAGCTGGCATTGCTCTGCAATGAACCCATTAAGATGAGAGCTGTCTCTGACTGTGAATATTATTATCATTACAGCATGCAGTCAAATATAAATGTTATAATTTTTGCTAATGTTTCTACTACCCTGACCAGTTCCACTCTGGAATATTCAGTTTTACCAAGTGTAGTGGTATGATTTATTTTCCCAGCAGTGATGGGTTCCCAACCCTCCACAGGTACATTTCATGTCAGACACTGTTAGTAGACCACAAGCACCTTATTCTGCCCTGAAACATCTTGCTCTGTGTAGCTATGATTCATTGATCACCATTACCAGTCAGCTACTAGCTTTTGTCATGTCTTACTAGTATGTCAGAAAGAGACCTAATATGTCTCTGAGCAAAGTTGTCTTCAGGCAGGTCGAAATTTTTAATTTCCATATTTTAAATAATGTAGAACTATTTGTTGCAAAGAAGGTTGCTGCATCTCAGAAGAGCTACAGACCAACATAACTCTTGTAGATAACATATTTTCAAGTTTTATTTCTCTTCCTTCAGCAAAGTTTTTTCAGGTTTTTTTTTCAATTATTTAGCTGCCAAGGTGGACATGCAAGGAACTCAATCCAAGAGGCTTAGTCATATGCTAGTCAAGAGAGAAATAAACCACAAAAAGTAATGAAGGGCACTGAAAAAACACACATGTATTGATCTTTCACCGCCTCAGTGCTATCACTTCTGAGTCATCAATTTCAGACCAGCAGAGGCAACCATATTAAGGGATTACCAACAACATGAGTTGGCCTCTGCAAATCCTGAACTAAAGCAAATAAAACTCCAAGGATCTGTCTAATATATATTTGCTTCTATTTTCATTCTTCTATATTCCCCATAAGCCTTGTGGAGGAAAACATAATTGGACCCAAACATGGAATTAAGTAAGTACCTTCTCTTTTGGGCCAATTTAAACACTGTGGATCAAATTCTATCCATTCACCTGCATGAAAGATCAAGCTTTGCTTTGAATCTGAAATAGTTGTAGCTAAACAAAGATTTGACTTTTCTTGTGCAGAATTTTGTATTGTAGAGCAGAAACAAATGCACTAAGACACATCCTATTAGCTCTTCATGGCCCAGTAATGCACAGGTGGGAGCCGTTGATGCCACTGGAGATCCATGCGTCCCACCAGGAAGACCATGGAAATTCACAGCTAAATTAGTGGCCTTCCAGGAGAAGCAGGATTTGGGGAATCTGTCTCAAAAACCTCTGCAGGTCAGAGTGCCTTGAAAGAAGTCTTAAATATTCACAGTATACCCAATATCCAAGACTTTCTCCTCCTCTTCTCTGCCTTCATTCCCCTCCACATCTTTAATATTCCATAAAGTTTTAATGCAACACAAATAATTTTCCTGAAATCTGAGTGAATCAGCAAAATGGATTGTGGACCCTGAATTCCATTTCTAAGGGACATCAAGCTGATCTCCTCAATCCCCCCCAAATACTGGATCAGGTGATCAGTGGTAAGGCAGTGGGATTTCATGGTGGTGTCTGGCTGTCAGCAGACAACCTTATGGTCAGAGCTTGCTGTGAGCTGCATAATACAGAGCTTTGGAATTTGTTTTGCCATCTCCCAACATATGCAAGTTATACAACTTACCTCTAATTTACTGATGTTTAATACATCTTTAAAAGCCCAATTTGCTTGGAGCAAAGGACAGAGGAAGATTCTTGAGGGTTACAGTGCACTATAAAAAAAAGAAATGTAAGAAAAATCATATATGAAGGGGATTTTTAAAATTTATTTTTCATTTTATTTTGACATAGTATCTTTCAGTGCTTGACAAGAATTGCTAGCAGCAGCTTTCACTATGTATTATGTGCTAGCCAAGCATGTTGTTTTCTTGGAGACATCTCAATGCAATCAAATTGCCTTGCTGAATGCATCAACAGTGTGGGCAAATTAAATATTTTCTCCAAATATTCCTTGCTTAAAATAATCCTATGAAAACAAAAATAAGTTTCAATATATTGAAATGAATGTCTCGATGTCATGTATATATGAATGATACAGGAGTGAGAATAGATAAAAAATACCATTTTTTTCTTCCATGTCCTCAGATGATAGGCTGTACTATGATATGCAGGAGAAACTAGAAAGACATTTATGACTTTAAAAGGATGATCTCAACTTGAAATACAATCACAGTCTTTGACTATATTATCAAGCTCAAGTCTTCCTCCTGAACACCAAATACTATGCACCTATAATATAATAATGGCAACAATTTCAAAATACTTTTTTTAACACTCTATGAGAGATTTCAGAAAGCAATAGCACAACAGAAAAATTATAGTCTTGGCATAAATGCTGCAATATGAACAAAGCACAGAAGCAAACCAAAGAGTCACTACAATATTCCAGCAACTGATAGCTTTAAATTACACTTTGATCACTATTAATTGTTCTACAAATTAGGAGTGAGCTGAAATTCTGAGCTGTGTGGTACAAGACAGAAACCTGTCAGTGTTCTGTCATGTTATACACACAAACAGAAACCCAGAAGCTGCAAATGACAACCTAAGTCTATCAATCTTTGCCTCAGCAAAGACCATAGACGTGCGTTGTTTCACTCTTATGACTATTTTTGCAAAGCCTATAATGAGCTGTGTAATTTTTTCCTATAAGGCTTAAGCTTGCTGAAGATTTGCTGATTTTCACAGGCTGGAACAGACACTATAACATCAGGGGCTGTAGGTAAGTGTTTGACAGTCTTGATCCAAGTGGTAGAACCATGGACAGACTCCAGTGGCCTTCTCCAGATGAAGCCCCTTCATCTTTTTTTCTGCTGCTGCACCACCTGATTCTGGTGTGGGATCCTTACAGGATTGAAGTGATGAAGAAGACTTTAGACTGGCCTTCTGCATTGGGAATCATCCCCTTTCTTGTTCTAGACAACTATTCAATATGAAAACAACCAGAACCTAGATTATGTCTGTGGGAGAAAAAAATTCCTGTCATCTTGCAGTCCTCGTTCAAGCAAAATAATACACCCAAATGGAAGAAAGCATGTACCTAACCATCATGTTTGCATTCTTTCTTCATGAATAATGAGAGTTCCTATTAAAGTATCAGTTAGTATGCAAAGCTAAATAATGTGAGTGTTCATCAGTTATATGTGAAGCGCTACCACAGGTCAGTTCATAGGCAGTACCTTGTAAAACCACTGTATTCCCGTAGAAACTTCTGCCTTAATGAGCACATCTTCCTTCCCCTAAGACAGTTGCTTGGCTGTCCTGAAGCAGCAAAGTGCCAATGAATGCAAAACGAAAGGTGTCCTGAGTTACTAAAAGCATTTCAGGACATAGAGTTGGGCAGAGTAGGAGATAGGCTGCTTGTCTCCCAAGGGCCTTTTGTAAAGCACTAAGTATATGAACACAGTCTTTACAGGAAGCTGGATGGAGACAGCACCAGACATTTAAGTTATGTTAAAATAAGTAGGTGAAAAATGAAAACAACGTCATTGGTGATGCGGAAGCATTTAATAATTAGGAGATCTAAGCATGCCAGAGAGAGATAAAATTACCCTTCTTTATGCCACAACTGAAAGAAACAGCAAGATCCTTTCATCATTGTCTTAAGAAGAAATGTGTTTTTGCTTTTGAGGCTGAAGAGTTTTCTTCACATTATGAAAGAAAAAGAAAGAGGAGGGCTAATGACTCGATGTCTATTAAAGAACAGCTGACAGAGGAAGGAAAATTTAATTAATGTAGCAAGGTCTGAGTTTTCAGAAAAGAGTTTCATGACCTTTGATCCCAACAGGAGATTCAAAACTCCTTTTCTGCTGAGCTCAAGAACTTGAAATAAGTAAGAGCTTAATTCAACAGCAGGCAAATAATGAACATAATTATAGTGACAGACTCAGGACCAATGAAAGCCTTGCCTCAAGTATACCACATTAGGTGACCCTGGAGTCAGGACTGAGCAAACCCACGTATTTGCCTGTACTGCCTTACCTTATCAGTGCTGGAGCCTGGATACTGATGTGATTGCTGACGCAATACAGGTACTTCTGGAAGGTGTGGGTGACACACAGCTCAGGTTTCCTGGCATCACACAAAACAGCTTCTGCCTAGGAACCAGCATTCGGTACATTGTGGGGAAAGACTTCTCCCCCCAAAATCAAATACTACCATCTGTAGACTCCATTGGAAGACTTTTTCTTGACTGCTGGTGATGGGTTCATCCACCTCAGGAGATATTTAAAGGCCTTTTGGAAACACAGAAAGACACTGAACCCTGAGGGTGAGGCCAATGTGTTCATGGGACATGTGGCAGAAATCTTCCTCCAGCATCACTTTATCTACAAACCTGTGCTTGTCCATTTTTTCTAATTTTTTACCAAATAATTTCATTTTTTAAGTGAACTTGCATTTTCTGATATTTTATCAACATTTTCTGATATAAAGGAGGCCATTCATTTCCCAAGAAGAAAAGCTAGGTACATAGCAACTACTGAGGGCTATAACAAGTCAGTACAGCTTTCAACTTGTTGCTAAGAGTCTGCTGCTTACAATTACCTTCTTCCTTAATAGAAACCAGAAACAAGAAAGCCTGAGGGAAAGGGCAGTATCCCTTCTCCCTTCATCTCATAAAAAGTGTGGATCTATCCATTTTATCATGAAATTCTTAAAAAATATTTATGAAGATGTTTTTCTTTAAAATTTTGCAACACCCCATCTGTTAAAGACACTTCCCCTCGTTAAGACTATTTACATGCAAAGCTTTAGACTGCAGCTGCTTTTGTCATGACACCATGAAAATATTTGGAATGATTTATTTTTTTTCAAATGCAGGAAAATCTATTTTCCATTTGTACTTGACATTGCCTTGCTAAGCATCTCTTCTGATACAAATCATACTGAACTTGCTGTGGTGCTACTAGAATAGCTAATAAAACTTGGCCCAGCATTGTACCCCTAATTATGTTAATATGTTTCAGAATCCTTTTATGAACTAAATAATGGCCATTCCTTTTCTCTGACTAGGAGGGAGAAGAACCTTGTCTATACATTTGCCTTCCCAGTCTTATGCTCCTTACTAACTCAGTGTTCTCTCACAAAGGTTACAAACCTTTGAATTTATTTTTAAGGCTCTTTTCACACTTAGCAAAGTTTGTACTCTTTACACTAAGGAAAACCATATTTTTACAAATTAGTTCTGAATTATACCAAATGAAAGATTTGCAAATCAATACTAGTTGGTTTTAAAGCTTCACTATCCTATGTAGTTTTTCCATGGTTAGATTGGTAAACTGAGTTGCTGTGCATAATGATAGCAGGTACATCTGTGTTATGTTGACACAATAGGTCTTGTTTTGTACAAAAGAAAATTAATTCTTGCTAGCAATCTGCTGTTAAGATTAAGAGAGAGAGAGAATGAGGTATAATGCATTTCATAACAATATTTAGGAAGAAAAGTATTTGCAACAGGTGGTAGAGCTGGAAATACATTTAGATGTGTCTTCTGCACATTTAGACATATCTTTTGAAAGGAAAAGATTCAGATTTGTCAGTCTGGACGAGGAGCAACGAAATATAACTCAGAGACAGAAAGGTGCAGTGGTCTGAAGCTTTCTGAGGCTCTGAAAAAGGGAAAGATGTGACAGCTAGGAAAGTCACAGATAACAACGGACACGTGAGAACAAGATTTTGCCTCCACTGTGCTTTTTTGTTTGAGACCACAGCTAAGAAAAGACTTGATAAGAGATGATAATACTTCCCCTTCATCCCAACACTGCTGAAAAGACGGATGCATCATTGTAACATGCCAGACGTGGCTATGTTTTATATATTGTGTAACTACAAAGTGCAGTGAGAGAGAAAGATGAGCTCTCACCAACTCCATCAATACATGTGCTAAGTAACTCAAGGTCATGACACAGCCCAAGAGTTTATTTAATAATCAAATAAACAAAAGTATTTTAACTTCACTGGATATCTATAACTTCTTCCTCTGCCAGGGTCCCTAAGCAAACTACATTCAAAAAATATATCACACTGTATATACTAAAGCCTATGTCACTCCAGCTGTGTAACTGCACACAAATGCAGAGAAGACTGTTAACAGAAGGAGAAATACAGGGCATTTTCTTTCAATTTAAACAACAAGATTAAGGTGTTACTATTTCTTGAGATTTGACCAAAAATTGACAATGTAAATACAAAACTGCTTTCAGGGACTGCTGTTCTTGTTTAGGTAGCTTTGATTGTCAGGAAAAAACCCCAGAACCAAGCAAACCAACCAAAAAAACAAAAAAAAAAAAAACCCAAAAACAAAAACAAAACAAAACAAAACAAAACAAAACAAAAAACAAACAACAAAAACCAACCCCCCAAAAAAAACCAAAAAAACCCCAAACAAAATAAAAACAAAAAACAAAACAAAAAACACAAAACAAACAAACAAAAAACCCAAACCAACCAAACAAAAAAAACCCCAAACCACAATGGGTTGAGAAGAGGCAATTTTAATTTTAACTTTAAATGAAATTTGGTATCAGTTGTGACTCTTAGAAAGAACAATTTGAAATACAGCATACAAGTAAAGAATTCCAAAAATATGGCTGTTTTCAACAAAGAATGCAAACAGATATTGTGTTTTTCTAATTAGGATGTGTACTCCAAAACCTGGAAAATGGGTGCTAAACTGTTGAATAAGAAAATTCCTAGAATAGAGTGCCACAAATGACAAAACATCAGTACAATCACTCCAGTAACTAGGCCACGTTCAAATAGCTACCTCTACATCACTTGGGGTCCTTTTCTGCCATGTTTACCTGCTATAAAGAGGTAACAAATTGCAAAACACCAGACTCATTTAATTTCTTAATTTTGGACAGACCTTGGACAGCCAGAATTAACGCATACACTCTTATTTAAAAACACAGATCTATGAAGAACCACAAGCCTAAGCTGGCAAAGTTATGCCAACCTCCTTATAAAAAGTGCTTTTACAAAGCACTTGCATAGCTCATCAGCAGATATAATTTTGGCCAGAGATGCCAATGCCTGACAGAAATAAATACCAGCACAAAAAGAAGAAATTTCAATTTCTATCCAAATATAGAAAAGTGATATTGCTTGGGAAGCAATAGCAGTTTGAACTTGAAGGCAAACAGTTTAAATTGCCAAGATAACACACAGCCAGAAGAATCTGTTAGAACTTGTTATCAATGTTAACAGTGTTAAGAAATGTCTGTCTTTGGGCAAATCAGATGTCTATCTCCATATTGGACTACTGCAACCATTTTCCATCAAATTCAGGGAGAAGAGCTCGAAGAGGATCTGGCTTTCCTTAAAAAATTATAGGAATGGGGGCAGAAGGAAGGAAGGAGAAATCCCATTTCCGCCTAGACTGAGATACAGTTTTTGTCCTGAGCTCTTAACACCTTTATTTTAATGGCCAGTCAGCTCACTGTAGACGAGTGTAGGGATGGAGGATTGTTCCCAGTAAAGTCAGTGAAGCCAGCTTTCTGCCTTAATATTCCCAATATAAGCCAGACAATTTATATTTTGTCATAGACAAACATCAACAGAATTGAAGCCCTGACAGGAAATTTGAAATGATCCTCCAAATATCATGGAGGTACATCAAAAAGTTGAAAGCTGAAGTTCATAGAAAAAAATCTTATTTTTATTTTCCACCATTTAGGTACAAAGCAAGAGAAGGAGAGAAACGCCGGCACAATTCACATACAATATATTGAAATAAGGATAAAAGATGGTTTTGGAATTAAAACTGGTCCTTTGGAGAGCTTCACTCAGTGTCTGTGTTTTTGAACAGGTATTTCCAAATAAATTTATCATTCCAGCCTTAGGTTTCCTGCTCGAAGACCTAGATAACTAATGAAGTGTCTGAAAGAGATATCATCAGATAAAGTTTAAAATGGCTAGTATTTAGATCAGTCTAGAGGTCTATTTCCATTTAAATGAACCTCTTAAACTTTCTAAACTGACTATCTGTGAGAATTAAGTGGTTCATACAACACCCACATTTTATTCAGCACTTCGAATAGCATGAGAGAAATTTAAAAGTTATGTAGGCTTATATTTTCAAGTGCAGTTTTCTTAAACATCAAGAGAAATTTTAAAGTATTTTAATGAAGAGAGGTGCATATACCTGAAAAATCCCATACTTGGTCTGGTTATGGTGTTGTATTTGCGTAATTAAGGGTTAAATTGAATTGGAATGGCCTTCCCAGGGAGTTGGTCAAGAAACAACTGGATGTGGCACTTAGTGCTATGGTTTAGTTGACAAGGCAGTGATTGATCAAAGCTTGGACTCCATGATCTTGGAAGTCTTTTCCAGTCTAGATGATTCTATGATTTTATTGATTGTTCCTGAGGGACAATTTCCTGAGGGAAAAGAAGATGGGACAACTGATCTTTTCTAATTTTGCTGTTGTACTGAAAGGACAGCAAAGGAAAAAATTTCCTAACCTTTCACCAAAGAAGTCCCAGTAGAGGAAAAGTAAGGCAGTGTTATAGAAATTAGATTTCTTGGGAGCCTTTATTTATTTCAATCTTCAGGAAGTAAGTGTATGTGTTCTTTCAAGAATTCATTAACCTATAAAATTTTCTTCTTTCTGATTCACAAGCAGTCACTCAAGGGAGTGAAACACCTCATCAAAATAAAATTAGAAGTTAAAATTACATCTGTCTAAATCAAGGTATAGAGACGATGGGGTCAGAGGACTTAAGCAGATGTCTATGGACATGTAAAACCTGACCTCTTCAGGGAAGGCCTCAGAGCTCCCTATCCAGCAGCTCTGAGTCGGAGAAGCTGTCTGCAGCAGACAGTCAGGAGAGTTTCCAGGGTCTGCAACTTTAGTAAGTAATTTTGCAGGAACTGTATAATGTTTTCAGTATGCCCCATTACACTTTAATAGTCAGTCTACTGAACCTGAGGGTGACTCAGTAGAGAACTTGAAATAACTGTTTTCTTCAGGACTGGGCCCAGATGTATCTGATTACCAGTGGTTTTATTTCTACCCCTTGCATCCCTTAGGACACCTAGGTGAAAATGCCATTGGCAATAAGAGCTCATTTACTATTCAAGCAAACAATACTTTACCAGACATGACTGAAGGGCTCATACTTCTGATGTTATATTCTGTTGTTATGACAACACATTAACACATTATCTCTGCTATTACACTTAACAGCCAAAGAAATGAGTTATAGATAACAACAAACTGACACTGGAGAGCATTAAGGAGAAGAAAGTTAGTGGTTGTAAAACCACCATATTTCTGGTTTTAGAGCAAAAAATAAAGAAAAATAATTAGTGATTAATGCAAAAAATGCAATATGCTCCTTCCCCTATGAGTGCATACATAATTAACTTGGAAGAGAATACTTATCTTCCCCTTTCTTTCTATTGATTGGGGCTTTTTTTGGAAATGAGATATGGGTAGACGTTGACAAAGTCATCCCCATAATCCTGCTGTAACAGGACTTTATATAGGCAACTGAGTTAGCTCCCTGTGCAGCTGTGAACATGTCACAGAGGCAACTCAGGAGGCCAGGTTATGGCATTCAGACAAGGATCAGTATCTCTGGTTGCATACACAGCAATGGAGAGCTCAGTTCAAAGTGGTCAGCAGCTCTTTCTACATCTCCTCAGCTGTTCACCTTTGTCTTTTCTCTCTTCTCTAGCACAGAATGGTGTTTTGTCCCAACAGGTCCAAAACAAAGCCATTATTGGTCTGCTCTGTAAGATGCTGGCAGCCCTCAACTGCTGATTTTAAAGGGACCCAGATTTTTCAAGGGGTCTAATTTCGCTGTAAAAGTACTGAATGTTTAGCAAATACCAGGGTAAAGCCTTTCTTTCCCACTGATTTGCCAGGACACGAAATTCTCCCCATTGGTGACTCATGGTTATTGAGAGTCAAACTGACTTGTACCTTCCACAAGGGCAGTACATTCAGAAGTCACTCAAAACACGAGTAACTCTTACCCACCACTATTGTTTTCAGAGTAATCACCAGCATGGCTAATTACTGGATTGCAAGGCTCTGCCACACCACACAAGTGTGCTTAGGTCTGAATGGACAGGAACAGGGAATTCTAAAAGGAACGTAAAGGCTTTTAACTCCTAATCTTTAATTAAAATTTGTCTCAAATAATGCATGAAGGTTTATTATTACACAAGACAGATGTTTGGTTGCCACAGAGAAAGAAGCTGTGGCTCTCATTACAGTGACTAGCAAGCCAGTACTCAATACCAGTACCCATCCTTAAAGCAGGCGGCAATTATGATGCTGACTCAGTAGAAGCTAAAATGTGAACAAGGTGAGAGGATGGAAATGCCATGTTCCAATGGCATAGAAAAGCAGGCATGCTGCTACATGCTCTAGCTAAGCAGTGCTTGAAGGTCATAAATCTCATACTTTCAGTTTGAACTACAAATAAATCCTTATTGAGGAAGTCTGAGAAATTACTGAATTTATATGAGCTGATGTGCATATTTATGGCTGAGTCCCTCACAAACTTTCTAAATGCCCCTTGGTTATGATGGCATTAAAAGTTATTGCTTGGCCCAGAGTGCTGACATTTATGGCCATACTATAATGTTTCCTCTTGGGAGAAAAGGTAAAGCCAGTGTGACCACTCTCCACTGTTCTACCCCTCTAAATTGTAAAAAATCCTTCTTTTCTTGGTCTGAGGCAGAGCAGACATGCTTGGTTTATTCATAGCCCTGCTTTTGTTTACCAACAATGCCTGCTCCAGGCAGGCACTGTCGCATCAGGGCAGGGCTCATCCCATGCCTAATGCTGTGACCACACTGACTCCAGCTGCCCTGCTGGCTCTCCCACCTCTCTGCAGTCTCACCCTGCCCCAGGGCCATGGCACTATGGCCATCTTGGGAATCACAGAATCACAGAATTATACAACAGTTTAATAGCTGAGGTAGAAAGGACCCTTAAAGGTCAACTAGTCCAACCCCCGTGCAACAAGCAGGGACATCTTCAACTAGATTATGTTGCTCATATCCATATCCAACCTCACCTTGAATATTTTCAGCAATGGGACATCCACCACCTCTTTGGACAACTTATTCTAGTGTTTTACAACCTTCATTCTAAAAGCAGCTTTCTTACATCTAATCTAGACAGACCCTCTTTTAGTTTAAAACCATTACTGGGTTTAATCACAGCAGAGAGCTCTTCCTGCTCCTCTGTAACTTCTCCTTATGTCTAAGTGGGGCCCAGGCACACAAAGGCAATGAGGCATATGAGGGGCCATCTTGACCCCTAAATATATCGTCTAATAAAAACTTTCTATAAGCTACCATTATGGTCCAACCTGTCAATGCTATTTTATGATAACATAAAAAAAATTATACTGAAAGCATTACTCCTACATGCACAAGATTCAGAGGCATAATTTTTCACAAAATAGACCTTGCAGTTATCATTTCTTGGGACTCCACTATCAACTCTATAATTGCATAAATATTTCATATGAAATTTTGGCCTACTTTAGATGACAGAAAATTTCATTACTTCTGCTAGTTCTGATATTACTGCAGGTTATTTTTTCTGTACAGAATGTGACTTTACTCCCTTAAACTGTTTGAATAAAATATGACCTTAATCTTACAGTGATAGATTTTGTAATAATTGTCCTTTCTTTGGATGAAGAAAAATGGAAAAATGAACAGGTGCTCCTTTGGGAAACCAGAAACTGCGGTCAGAAGAAAACTAACAATTTTTAGAAGAAAACAAATGTATAATGAATAAAGGCTTTCTGTATATAAACAGTTTGATTAATAACACTGTTGGTGTGTTCATAGAAGTGTTATAACAATTCTGCGTCAGAGATAATATATTACTAGTCAAAGTATGCCTTGTGCACAGGAAAGGAACCATCAGCCTCAAGACTGAAGACTTTCCCTCAGTCAAGGACGTTTGGGTTAGAGAACTAGACAAATTTGAAATGCACAGGTCCATGGGCCCTGACAGAATGCATCCACAGTGCTGAGAGAGATGGGGGACACAACAGTGAGGCTGCTCACGATCATCTTTGAAGGGTTGTAGAGATCAGGAGGGGTGCCTGAGGATTGGTAGAAAGCAAATGTCACCCTCATCTTCAAAAGGGGCAAGAAAGAAGACCCAGGGAAGTACCAACCAACCAGGCTCACCTCTACACCTGGAAAGGTGATGATGCGCCTCATTCTAGAGGTCATCTCTATCCACATGGATGACAAGATGATCAAGAACAGCCAGCATGGGTTCATTAGAGGTAAGTCACACTTGGACAACCTGATTGCTTTCTGTGATGAAATAACTACCTGAATGAATGAGGGGAAAGCAGTGGATGTTGTCTATCTTGTCTTTAGCATGGCTTTCAACACTGTCTCTCACAGCATCTCTTGTTGGTTGGAAAGACTGATGCCTCAAGACATTTTGGGATGCATATGTGAGGGGAAAGGAACAGGTTGGGGCTAGCCCATGTGAGGCAGTGCTCTACCCCACACCCCTAAAGCCTTTATCCCACCCTGCAGTGGCTGCCAATCATGGCACACCAGAGGTAATGGTCCACACCTGCCCCTGGAGCCGCTAACCCAGCTCCTGAGTGGCCAAATGACCAGAAATTCTACCTTAGGGAAGGGGCCAAGAAGGCAAAGCGCTATTTGAGGCAGAACACAAGGTCAAGGCACTGTCTGTACCCTACCTCTTCTGGTAGTTTCTATCACCATTGGAACCCAGAAGTTGATAGCCATATGTGTGCTTTTCTAAATCTTTTCTGTCTTTCTCTCTTTCTTCTTCCAACTACCACTTGGAATTCTTGAGTAACTTGAAATCCAATAGGCTTAAAGCTTACTAAGTTAAATGGGCCAAGTTAATACTTTGAGAAGTGTGTTATGTTGATTTGATTTTGTTCTAAACCCTTTGCTGAAGTTCTCTGATTTTCTAAAGCTGCAAGTAAAGCATTTTCTGCTGTTTTGACCTCTTCAGAACAGCTTGTCGTTATTTCTCCTGTGCATCCAACCCAGAGTACATGAAAAACCATAAGCCCTGTTAAAAACCTTGTTGAGCAAGTTGTTTGGATCCTTGCAGCATCCTCATGGGGGAACTGAGGAAATGTGGACTGGTTGAGTGGACAGTGAGGTGGATTGAGAGCTAGCTGAATGGCAGATCCTAGAAGATCCTAAACAGAGACACAGGGTCTAGTTGGAGGCTTGTCACTAGTGGTATTCCTGAAGGTTTAATACTGGGCCCAGTAGTTTTTAACTTATCCATCGGTGACCTGGATGAAGGGGCAGATGGCCCCTCAGTCAGTGAGCTGATGGCACAAAGCTGGGAGGAGTGACAAATACATGAGGTACCATGACAGGCTGGTGAGAGCAGAATTGTCTGAAGTTCTGTGATTCTGTGACTGCTGCACTTAGCCTTGAATTCTGTTGCTGCAGTGTTTATTTTTTTCTCTCCCTTTTTTTCATGGCTTAGAATTTGTATCTTTATAACAGAAAAGAACCCAAACAACTAGTCGAGCGAATAATGTCACACATAACAACCATCTACTGCCATGGAGAGGATGCCCACCAATGTTTGTGGTCAGCTCCCTCTGAGGAACACCAAATATATGTGAAGTTGAAAGAGTATGTAATTTTGCTGTAGTTAAATCTAGTGTCTAATCTTAAAGAAAGTTTCTCCATCAGATCCTTGAGATTCTGATTTAAACTGTGCATCTATTACACCCTCTCAATGCTGGGTGAGCATCTTCTGTCTTATGGAATACTTTGAAAGTCTTTTAACTCTTCAAAATAGGAAGAACAGAAATCAGATTATGTTAAAACATTTTTTTAGACTCCATGAAATTGTACCAATGTACTTTCTTTTATTTATTGCTAGGATTTGCTGTCAAAGCTATTTTTTCATGAGGGTCTTTTGTATCATACTGATGGCATCATCTCTGGAAAAGTCACCTGAGGTAAAATAGTTTTGTATTAAAATGTAATAATTCAAATTCCTGACTTGTGACTGATACAGTTAAGAAAAAAAAGAAATAAGGATAGAAGAAAAAATAAAATAAAATAAAATAAAATAAAAGTTAAAAAATTAAAATGCAGCAGTAAAGACACTGCTTCTGCCAATACACAGAAAGCAGCTGGAGTGTGGCATGTTTGTAGCTGGATCACCAGCAGAGCACAAATTGTACATCTGTGCAGATCAGACAGCCAAATGTTGTGTTTAAAGCATGCTAATTAACCAGACCATTCCCGGAATAAGGAGAAAGAAATTGCCCAAAGTGATTGCAAAATATTTCATTTTTTCAATCTATCCATTCAGCTAAGCAATTCACATGCCAATAAACTTTAAGCATTTTGAAAGAATGTGGATAACTTGTCCAATTGTTGAAAGATCTGAAGATATTTCTCAAGTACTTGTAACTATCTGAGTGTTTCTTTTTAGCTTATGGTGTTGCCTCTTCCCAGTTACAGAGGGTGGATACTAAATATTAAACTGATGAAATTTATTGATGGTTCTGCACCAGACCAGAATAATTTACATTGGCAGAAACATGTTAAAGTCACTGATTAAAAGAGTTGCCTTCAAGACAACTTTTCCAGGATACTTGAAAAACTTAGCTGTCCAGTTTCTATAAAATAATGACGCAACAGTCCACTCCCTCCAAATTTTGCCAGGGGAACATGGTAAACCATAAAAGCATTTCAGTTGGGAATGTCCAAGTGCTTTCTAATGAAATAAGATGGACAAACCTCAAAACATTTGCTTTAGAGCCATTTAAACAATGAAAAGTATTCATGTTTATTCCAATGTTCCAGAATAATAAAAATGGGATGCACATGATATGATGATTGCATGTCATACACCACATCTTGTAAAGCCAGAAATAAGATAGAAGTAATCTTGTACTGCTAGAAATAAGCCTCCTGAGATTTCAGCCCCTCTACGTTAAAATCATATTTCTTCTGATATTTTAATAAAAGTATATGCTGCATATTGTATTTTTAACATCTACCAACTGCATAAATACTTCGCTTATATAAGTGATTTAGCTTTGACAACATTTAAATAAACTTGTCCTACCTGAGAGCCAGAAGCCACTTCTTTTCAGAATGATTTTGTTTAAGGGAATGATTGCCTGGACCATTTCTCAAAAGTATGAATTGAGATTGTTCTACAGTTAATTCACTCCCCAGCTGTGACCAGCAACAGCTGCCAGTCTGTTTCATCAGCAGCCATAATATATACATCTTCATATCTAATCTTAAAGTCAAAGTGTAGACCATCCTGAAAAGCAGTCCCAGACACTGACACTTTTTCAGGAAAATTGTTTTCTAACAATCCTCCATAGCTAAATATAATACAGGTCTACAATAGAAGTATGCAGCCACGTTTAGTTTTGCTCAGACAACAAAAGTGCATCTATAGCCAAATTATTTGCTTATTTGCCTATCCCAAAGGTTTGCATGCTTTAGACAGGATAAATAACAAGGACAATTCCTTTCCTTGGGGGAGGTGGGAAGATATATTGTCAGTGGAGAGTTGTTTTTGTTAATTAGAATACTAACCACAAACATGTCTATACAATCAGCTTCTATCTAATTAATTTTAATCTGATCAAAACCAACACGAATTCCAAGTACAAAGGAATTGATCTCATTGTCAGAACTTTTAATAAATAGGAACATTTGCAATTGCCCTGGCAATTAACAATTAAAATTGTATGAAAGCCAGCTCCTAGACAGTATAAACTAACATAGCTCAATTATTTTTAATATGGCAATATCAATTTACCCTAGCAAAGGTCTTGATCTCACACAGAGTTAAAAAAACTGGGAGCAACTATGGAAAAAAACTAAAATGCATAAAGAACTGTGGTGACTAATATCCAACTTCAGGTAATACAATATCAGCCATGTTTAAAAACCCATGGAAATAAGACATAAATGCTTGCTACCTCCTCTTCATCCATATATGACAGTGTAAGCTGTCCATGAAATCTTAAGTACATGTGCACCAAGCCTACATCATTAGTGTGCTTGTCCTTAGCCACAAGGCCACAAAACCTGTCCTACATCACATCTCTTCCTGCAGATGCAGTGTGTATACAGCACTTGTATGTGTGTAGACCAAAGAGATATTTTTCCAGCATCAAAAAAGCTGCTAACCAAGGCCTCACAATGGCACAGGAGTGGCCTTTGAAATAAGGGGAGTCTTATGACCTGGTATCATCAAGGCAGGAGCTAAAAATTAGGTAAATACTTGTGAGCTAAGGAGCTCTTCCTCTGCAGGAGCTACCCCTGTGCAGAGGTGCAGCTGCTGTGAAGGTTTTAAGTTATGGTGATAACAGAATGTGGTTTTCCAGGGAGCAGGAAGCCTTGGGAACAGTGCAACTGAGAAGGAAGGAGATTTCTCAGAGTGCAGTCTTTATTTCTGCATAGTTCAGGAAAATGCTCTCTTCAAAAAAGCCAGCCAAATGGACCAAGATTTTCTACTGAAAAACAAGTGAGACGTTTTTTCAAGTCTTTATCTGATATGCCTTTTTATCTACAGTGTTTTGGGAATCTTTTTTCAAATCCACCATCTGCATATCACTTTGTAAGAAGAAAGCCTAGTGTCTGCTTCTACAGGCTAGGCTTCATGCAGGACTAAAGTTTCCAGTAGCCTAATGCAAAGTGGCACTTGTGATGCCTGCATGGATGGGTATGACACTCAACTCCAGCTCCAGCACAGGACCACTGCCCAGGACTTTGAACTCCCATCCCTTTGAGGTGAGGTGTCACTGGGAAAATGTAGCTTAATTTTGAAAATAAAAAAATTAAAGCATCTCTACTTACTTGAATTAGCTGAGAGACAAACCTTCAACTTAAGAAATGTCAGAATGTCTCCAAATTCATATTTTTCTGGAATTTTCATTATCATATTTTTTGTCCTGCTTTGAGGAAAAAAGCAAATGTTAAAATATGCAAGTTTCCTGTGGGATAAAATTTCCAAATTTAGCTCTTCTGCAGGAGACATAAAATAAATTGTCATAATCCAGAAAGATATGCATTTTCCATGTGTACACATACTTCTGTACTCCTGCATTCTCCTGACTTCTCCAAAAAGATTTTTGCTACCCTAAACAGTAGGAAACAAATTTTCCTTTTTAGCCTTTATGTAGATCTGTGTGCTTGGTATTGGTGTACCCAGGCTTCTCAAACTCAAGAAAAAATATTTTAAAAATAGTTTGTTCAACATTGTAAGTTAAAAGAGACGTACCTGGTAACTCCCACTTGCAAGCTAGTGATCTGTAATTATCAGAGCTGAACATCAAACCAGCAAAGTAACTTGAGAGAAGGATTCCAGCCTGTGCCTATCTGCAAGCTTCAGTGCCTTTCTCCTAAGCCATTTGTATCTCTTCTTCCCAATTATCTTTGATCACTTGGGTGCTACCTCTGCTGCATTCTTGAGAAGAGCTATTTCTAGTTTACCCCAGAATTCCTACACTTTCAGGCATTATGGAAGTGCTGATTATTAAACTGTGCCAACCGTGCAGGTAGTTCCTCAGGTTAGAACCTTTGCATTTCCAACACTAAAAAGGAGACATACAAGGGAACTAAGGATGAGCAGAAATAGTCCTGCAGTTACCCCAAGAGTCTCTGTTGATTCAAAGGTGGAATGTCAGGGCGCAAATCAGAACTACCCAAAGCTGTTCCCTATTTCCAGTTAGTGCCTTACTCTCTTAAGATTTGCATGAGGGTATGTAGAAGAGAATTAATTTCATTCTAGTTGATTAATTTAAATGGCTGTGAAATTCATACTACAGAATGGAAAAGCCAAACCGATTTTATTGATGACAACACTGCCCAGGATGCTGTACCACACACTGTAATAATTCTCATACCTTTGGTACATTTGCTTCCTACCAGCACACCCAAAGCAGGATGAGTTTGAGGTTATCACACCATGCTTTTGCCTGCCAAATCTGACTTTACAAGCTTCTGATGAAATGCTAAATGCATCAGTTATAAAGTATTCTAGTTCCACACAGATGCTTAGGAGCTATTTCAGTTGCAATGTTTTCCTTCTAAAACCTCATTCCCCGAGTGAGAAAACCATTTGCCCAGGAAGGTTTGGAGCAAAGAAAATCTCATGGATGTGTGCTATAATTTCCCAAACAGAACATAAACCAGTAGAAACGTCTACACTTTTTTTTTTCTGCTAGTAATATTCAGCAATAAAATTTCCATAAACTGAATGAAATAAACTTCTGTGTGGAGCTGGCCTCCAGATTTAGGCATTTACATTTCATATTCAGTAAATACTATGTCAGTCCCAATCAACCTTGGATCTTGCACGACCAATAAATTCGTGATGTTTTAAACAGTGGTGTCTGTGACGCCTGCTGTGTGGCCAGCATATGAACCTTTCTTTCACCACCTCTTCTGTTTTATTTTGTTTTTTAAACCAGTTCAAAGAATTAGAACAGTAGATTAAGTATATATTATGCTGCCATCTGACCACCATCAGAGACCTGCATCAGGCCCCATAAGGGCAGACGCAACAGGAGAGTTTGCTGAGGTGCCAGGCTGTGACAGACCCTGATCTCCCTCCTTTGACAGGTCAGGAGTCCTCAGATTGTGGAATAAGTCCCGGCATGTGATTCTCAGTAACCAAAGAGTCAGTCACTCAGTCTTGCTCAAAAACCAAGGCTAGACTTTTTATTTCTTGTTGACCCGCTTACTAAACTTTAGAATAACTAAACATTCTCTACAGGTGACTACATTACATTTGCTATGTTACAGTACAATTGAGATCTTCCAATTCTGATCCTAAATATGAGAAATGGAATCAAGATCCTCAACTAGTAGAATGGATTTTTACTGTGAGCTGAAACAGGAGTGAAAGGACATTCAGTATCAAAGAAAACTTAAAAACATTTTTCATGACCCAATAGTTAGTCAAATATCAGCCCAATGCCACCATTTCCCCAAAGCAAAATATGTGTGTTCACTACTGTCAAACCAAATCAGCCAACGACCAAGACTCAAAACAAGTGATAACTGATAAGCAATTCCACTTCGGTTTCCAACCACGTGGCAGCATATGAAGACAAATAAGAGTCACTGTGACATATGAAATTAAGAAGTTTGCCAAGTGCTTTCCTAGTTATGTACACGATAGTGTGCTAGTTAATTCTATGACCACAGAAATGCATTTATGAATGTGCATACATTCATATATACTACTCATACATAAGGGCATACTAATTTGTAATTTATGCAAAGGACAAATAACCAGGTTCACTTTATCCAGGTTTTTAGATAAGTATACTTTAATTTCCTCCTTCTTGTCTGAAAGTGACAAATTTGTTCCTCTAAAAATTCTTAGTTTTAAAAAACAGACTGATAATATCTTTAAGAACTTAAGCATTCTTCTGAAAGTTGGTCTCACTGTTTAATGAAATTTCAGTGCATATATTTTTTCTTTCTGAAAATGTGAAAGACACCTACAGTTATTTAGGCAAGGTAAACCAGTATAAAACTTAATTTATTTTCATCAAAACTTCTCAATGGACAGGTGAAAGATTGTTGTAACCTTATTGTACAAGATAGATTATTATGGATTAAAAAAATCCAGATACAGTGCCCTTCATAAAAGTATTAAAAACTTTCAACACTTTTCTGGATTTTTTCTGAACTTAATGTTCAAAATTGCCTGGGGAAAAAAATTAAAGATGATGAGTACAGACTCCTATAATATTTCTAAAACATGCACTGTTTTTCTCGGGTGAATATTCTATAAAATCAATTTTAAAATATGAAAAGAAGAACTACTTGCCACCTACAGTATTTTTGTAATTCTGCTATGTCTTAAATCTATTTTAAATTGCAGATTTAAATTTTAATCTGCAGATGGTAGCATGTTGCCAAGTTAACTATCATTCAAAGAAGTCTATGGTAGCTTATCATGTATGATGTCCAACTTTGCCACTGCAACCCCAAATACATATAAGTATTTTAGAAAAGTAACTCTATTTCTTTATATGGAATCAGTAGCTCCTGAACTCCACAAGTCTGTCATATTTTACTTTAAGTTAATATCATAGAATGATTTGGGTTGGAATTGACCTTTACAACCATCTAGTCCAATACTCCTGCCACAGACAGGGACAGAACATTCCCATTGTGAGAACAAAGTGTCCCAGTAATAACGCCTCTCTTGGTAGAGAGTGTATCTCCTCAAATCGTTGCTCATTCTTCCAGACCTTAAGGATAACTCTGTTGGTTTCAAGTATAAAAGTGTGAAATTCATAGATAGAAAGTGCCATGAGGTTGTCTAGTGTATCCCCTTGAAAAAACAAGATTTAATTTTGTCTTGCTTGCTATCTTGTGTCTACTAAAGTGCAATTCTTTAGCAATTGCGTGTCTTCAGCTGCACATATGGAAGAACCATACACTTCCATTCCACAATATGATGCATTTGCAGCCTTTCTTTCCTCTCATTTTACCCCTTTTAATAACCTAAAAAGAAAACTTTCCACGTAATATTTAGAGATCTCCTTAGTTTAACTTTTTCACAAAAATTGTAACTTGTAACCACTGTTTTCTAAATTTCTTTAAGCACTTTCAGCCAATGCCATTAAATCCATTAAACACTAAGAACCTGATACAGAGTAATTTCTACATGTTTATCTATGGTTTTTCAGTTGCATTCCAATCAACAGATCCTGATTAAGATGAGAACAGAAAACATAAAATAACTTTTGGTATATTTACTCATGCTTGTGCCTGCTTAACTGTTCCTCTTTGTATGATAATCCATCATCTTTATCCTTGAAAAATATTTTTAAATGAAAACAAAACTCTTGTGCATATCTGTGAGAACTTGTATTTTCAGTGGGACAAGATTACATTTTTAGAAGGAAAGGAATAATTTATTTTGGATATGGGGAAATGTTATAAAAACCTGTTTTAATTAAAAATTTTCAGATGTGAGGGCTTAATCATCATGAGGGAAAATTACTTTCTCCTGTCTTTTCTTGTGACTTATCTTAATGAATGTCTGTTTCTTGCAGAGATATAACCTGGACAAATTGCACTCTCAAAAGGATAAGGGCAACAGTTGCTGCTGCTACGCATTCCCCTGCCATTTATAACAGAGCTTCTTTTCTTCCAGTTATTTCTGTAGCAGCTGATATTTTAATGTTTCTGCAGTTAATTTTTGCTGCGAGGGTGGTGAGGCACTGGAACACGTTGCCCGGCAAAGTTTTGGATGTGCCAACCCTATCAGAGCTCAAAGGCCAGGCTGGATGGGGCTCGGAGCAACCTGGTATGGTAGAAAGTGTCTCTGCCCAGGGCAGGGGCATGGAATTAGAGGATTTTTAAGATCTCTTCCAAACCAAACTATTCTATAGATCTATGATTAATCCCTTCTATTTACCATGTTCTATAGACAGAAATTATCTATCAAGGTTTAGTTCAGGAAAGACTCTACTGCCTATCTCCCAACTAGCTCACAAACAACTTAATAAATCCTGCCAAATTGCGTCACAGAGTCTGGTAATCATTTAAACTAACCAACTGGCACTGCAACATCATAAGTAATCAGAGCTTTCTTCTTCAAACAAAAAGTACCATCTCTCAGCATGGTCTCCATCTTCTCTTTCTTCTTTCTCATTTGGCAGCAAAAGAATTTATGAGAAGATCATCTCTGTCTTTTGAGCTGATCTGTTTTCCACATCCCTACTCCTTGACATGATGTTTAATGATTAAAAAAAAAAAGAAATTAGATTTATTTTTATCTGTGTTCATCAGATACATAAATTTTTAAAGTTAGACAGTTTGTTTAAACAATCATTCATTTCCCATCCTACATTTTATTGAAAATTTTATAGTTTTGCTCTCATGAAATTTCTGAGGTCTGTTTGTATTTGGGAAGAGAGAATTACTTGTTTTTCTTTTTCTTTTTCTTTTTCTTTGTATCACAGTTATTAAGGGGATGTTTTCCCGAGTCCCACTTTAAGGTTGCCTAAGGGTTTGTCATATTGTCCTGAGCAGCAGAAAGCTTTCTGAATCTCTTTGGTCACTATCCTAATCTTCCTCTGAAGTCCTATGGAAACCTATTTTATTTTTGTTCACTGGGATTTGGGAAAGGCTATTGTTTACAAGCCCGTGACAGATGAGTCTGTTCTTTTTATGGGGGCTGAAAAATACAATTCTGATTGGAATGTACCAATCACCGACTTTCCAACATTACTTTGATTTAACTGGAGAGTTGAGAAATGTTGGCATCAATCCTGCAGTGCCTGTTTTCTTACTGAGCAGCTGTATGCATTTTAAAAGGCCAATTCAGTTGAAAAGATATTGCAGTGAAAGTAAATCTGAGCAGATACTTCTTTCCTTCAAATTCCTGCTATCACTCTCCACTTTCTACACAAAAACAAGTTGTTAAAATTTATTCAATAACTACTGAAATCTTGCAAAGCATTTGTCAATAAAGCCTTTTAGAACAGAGATTTTCTACTACAGCAAGGTGTGTTCAGACATTCATTTGGTCTGACTTGGGCATTGCTGCTTTTACTTCCAGCTCAGCACCATAGATGGCACCACAGTGTCCCATCATGTATGTATGAGACTCACTGCACATTTATGACCTTTTGTAACTGCTGGAGTTGCTAGCACTACGTGGTAATGATTATTAATACATAATTTTTTAGGACTCTCTTGTGCAAATCCGGTTTAAAAAGCAAAGACCAGATTGAGTCAACTAAGGCAAAACCAGCTGGCAAAGGCAGAAAATGTATGGCAAAACACGTGTTGTCATTTGTATAAACACACAAAAAACATAAACATGTCTGTAAGCAACTGCTTTTCATTACAGCTCTTTATCATCTATGTTTCCACTGGTTCCGATGATATTTCTATTGTGATAATGTGGTTTGTTCATGTGTCCCAGGCAGTGCAGATGACATTCTTCCCACTAACATCCAATCTGACTTTTGCTGCTCTTTTCACTAAACTAAAACAAGATCCATGCTTCCAGTCTGCTCCACACACAGCTTTAACACATGCAGATGTGATTTGAGAAATGCTAAATATCCTCTTGCTTAAAGAGACTCTCCTAATGATTTTAATTACAGGCAATTTCAGTGCTCACCAGCAAAAACTGCAGATATTGCTTGAAGTAGGGTGTAGAAAGAAATGTGCTGGAAATCCTTATTAACACTCAGCTTTAACTTTCGGATTATGTGCAGAAAAAAAGGTAAAACTTTCCCCTTTTACAGGTTTGGTTCAGACTTAAAAAAATAAATTCCCCTTCAGCAGGTGCGAATCGATAATTCAGAAGCAATACAAAATCCAACCTGCCCATACTGTCAGCTAACTGGGAATACAGGTGTCCACCTCTCTGTAGATCCTCCAGCACTTTAACCTCTCCATTTCCCACCAGTTTCCCATTTGATTTATGAAAAGAACTACCTGGTAATCTCAATGACAGCAACAAGCCACAAAGATACCACACTCTGACAGGAAGAAGAGTTTTACGTATATTGAAGACGTTAGTGTTTGGGAAAACCATCCTATATCCTGGTGTTAGGAAGTCTGGCAGAGTATCCATAGCATTACTTTCATCAGTGCATGTGCAGAACACGAGTGTGGAAGGCACAGCAATGCACATGTACTACACATATGTTGGCTTGTGTTATTGCCTTGAGAACTGCTCTTGGGTTTTTAGAAACAACATTATGGTCAGCTAAGTAACTACGTTTTCTGTTTATATTGACAATATAAGAGGCTTGCTTTAGTTGCTGATGATTTTGCTATTGTTCAGCCCTGTTGACATTGAAGGCAATACAGTCTGGGAGTGTAAACAGGACTCTCCACAAACGCTTTTGAAAAGTTGTGCTATTTCCAGTTACTAATGCTGAGATGTGAACCAGAAAGGCCAAAGGCTCACTTTCAAAATCCTAGGTAAGATTGACTTTTGTAAGCGAAGAAAGTTACTTTTTTATTTAATATATTAAGTCCAGATTATGTTGAAGCTATTAAGAGAAATGCATGAAAGTCTATAACATCAGTGGTCAAGTGTATGGTGTTTACCTCGTTCAGAATACCTCAGTACTTTTAAAAAGGAGATGCTACGAGCTTTTGTACCTTCTTGCTACCTTGGTAATGACTGTGACCCTCTATAGCCCTTTAGAGTGATGTAGGACCTGCCATCTATAACAAGAAGAGCTACTTCTGCCAAAACATACCAGAAAAGTTGCATAGCCATGTCTGATGGACTCTCATGTAGTTGTTCCTTGTCAAAGGTCAGAACAGGCTTTCAGTCACCAGGGCACTGAAGGCAAGCTCCCTTGAGACAGTGAACTGAAACTGCAGAACCCTTCTCAACACCAACAGACAGCCTATTCTTCCTCCACTGTTATCTGCCAGCTCTGAAACACTCGTCCTGGAGGAGCCAAGCTTCCTGCTGAACATGAGTACTGACACAAGTATACAGGTCCAGAGAACTGTGAGAAAGCTCCCTGCTTTCCTTTCCAAGTTTGTGAAGCAGCAGCCCTTTGTCAAATAGCACCTCAAGTCACCAGGCACACGCCTATTACTGAAATGAAAACCGTGGCAGAACCCATTCATGATTCAAACAGAGTGGAGGTGATTCCTCAATCACAGACAAAGCCAAAACCATGTTTGTCTAGGGACAAACCTGGGACAGAATAAGGAGTCTCAGTCCCTCACCTGACTCTGTCCTGGCTGCAGGAATTGCTGCACTGGAATTGCCCAGTCTGCTTGATACTAGACCCGAAGAACAAAGTATACCAAAGCTGATGAAAGATGATTAGAAAAATGCACCTAAATCTTTTTTCCTGTATAGATCAATTTAATAGTGCACAAGAAGGGCATACTGCAAGGTCCTCTTCCATCCCTGAAAAGCTTTGTGTTATTCCAAGACCTTCCAAACACCACTGTGCATGATACAAGCACTTTTGAAATCCTTGTAGGCAATGCAGAATTTGTACATGCATGTACCATCATTAGGGGAAGAAAAGTGAATTAAAGGCTCAGTGACAGGGAAATATGTTGAGACACTCATCCATAAAATTAGAATGAAATCCAGAATTCACTTAAGATGATTTAACCACATCAGAAAAAAAGGTTTATTTATGTATTTTCAAGTGGGAAAAATTCTTCATAATGGTTGCCCATAAAACATATCAAGTGACTGAAAAATAAAAAAAACCCAAAACCATGACTCTAGCAGTTGCTCTATTCTTTGGGTATTTTATGTGAAGAAACCATATCTGTTTATCTAGAGTAAAATTGGCAAGTTTTTAAATGAAATTTTGCCAAAAGCTTTCGTTAACCATAAAATATGAGAGTATAAGAACATGTGCCATGCCTTCTGGACATAATACTTATAGGAACATAAATCAGGAGTTACTTCAGAAAAGCTGAAAAAAATTTCCGTACAAAAGAAGATCAAAGCCAGAGTGCTCCAAGCTGGTATGTGTGTGTGTGCATTGGGTCTTTCCTGATCATATAATTTCAATTCTTAGGGTGACAGACAGTTACCAAGAGCCTGTCTACTCAACAAAGGAAAAAGTATGTTGCAAAAGTGAAGAGGCCACACCTCATGAGCTTGGCATCTTCATGTCTCTTTTAACCATCTGGCTGTGTCCCATGCTGACTAAACAGGGCCCATGTGTTCAGCAGGTTGCATTTCTACCAATACTTCTAAGAAAAGGTCTTCAGAACTAAAACAGCATAGATGCTTGCAACAGATGTTTGGCTTAAGACCCTTTCCTCGCTCTCTCCCTCTTTGCACTATAGAGAAATTATAACTGAATTATAATTAAAGGAGTTAAAAGTACTTAATGCCGAATCACCCTCATTTGCAACACTCATTTTCTTTATGAATGGCTGAAATTCCCCTAAAGCATGCAGTGACAGAAAAAAAATCACATTTATGATTTTTCATGAAGACTTGGGAGTAGTTTAGCTAAAGCCTAGTCAAGATGAGCTAACTCAAATACACTTTTGCATAGTAAACATAAAATAAAAAAGAGAATGGATATTTTTCCTGTTTGTTACTGCTTGTTCACCCACCTTCCTGAATATCTTGTTTTCTGGGTCAGTACTTGTGTCAGACGGTTGTGTAGTATAAACTACAGTGCCATTCCTTATCCCACTGACCAGAGGGATAAAGGCAAATGGAATGGGCTGTAAGTTTAGCAAACAGTTTTAGGATATCTTAGAATACCCCAAAGATAGAGATACTGAGAGCTGTGGGAGGCTTTGGGGAAAGCCATGCACATCCCATTCTCTTCTGACCACCTGTGTAGAGAACTAGAGACATTTTCTATAGGAAACAAGGTTAACCTCTTTTTTTCTGGTCTTTCAAATCTCAGGCAACAAACGCAAATGATTCTTGGGGAAAAAGAGCCAAACCACAGCTGAAAATTTCTCTTCCATTTAAAATCTGTTAAAGCATTGTTTTTTCAAGAGGCATTTCAGTGTTAGCCATGGCTCCATATCTTCTTCCCATGAATATCAACTTGCATTGGCCAATACCCACTTCTCCAGCAGATCCCTCTTTGTGGCTACCAGATCAGGAACACAATCACTTCAAGATGTGAAGTGCAAACTCACAGGGTGGAACTGTGTCAGAAAACATCCTGTAACATCCTGTAGCAATAATGCTGTCCTGACAGGCTTTAAACAAGATTAAATATTCTCTTCCCTCCAACAGCCTAACTCTAGCACAAAAAAAACTATCTCATGTGCACGAACTAATTTGACAAAAATGTGACTCTTGGCTCAGACTGGCTCTGGATCAAACCTGCCCTGGTAGGTGAGACAGCGGGGTACAGAGCTATTCAGTGTGGAAGCTCAGCCTGAGACAGAAGTTTGGCTATAGATATGGTATCATTCAGACAAGGTGAAAACATTTAGACAGATGAGTTTAAGACCAGAAATCTCAATTTGCGTCAAAATAAAAAGTCTCAAGAGAATGTGTTGATTTTTAAGACATTTTTGTGCAAGTGTCAAAATATTTGCAATTTTTTTCTTTATACTTTGACAACATCAAAATATTTTATTTAGATACAACAATTTTTTTTATTATTTCCTCAGCTGGTTTTATGACATTAATTTTGACATAGCATAGTAAAATTAGTATTTACTATGGTGGATAATTTTGTATTATGATATGTCAACATAACCATAAACTGCTGTCAAAACATTTTAATGTTTTCCAAGTCTTCATTCCCCCAAGACTTTAAGACATTTGGTTTGCTTTAAGTCATGATTAAATAAATGAGGAATAACATAATTTCTCAGTGAAAAAGAATTCTTTTTTTGTAAACTGATCAAGATTCTGCAACTTTATTTTATAATGCTGCATTTCAAATAGTGTGTCTCGCAATAAAATACCCCTATATGTAAAAATTACTGGAGATGATCCCTTATATTGACAGAATTAAAAGAAAGTTGAATTAAAAGATAACTGTTTATCAATGTTGTCTTTCTCATACACATGAAAAGACCTCTAGTTTGAGGAAAACATACCAGTGGACTAGAAGAATTCTGCATTTTAGAGAGACACATGAACACTGACTGAAGATTAATTTTGTTTCATTGTAGTTAGCTTAGAAATAGCTGTAACAAGAGCTCTGAACTCTGAATCCCTAGTGTCACTACTCCCACCTGTTTCTGAGGTGGGCTCAGTTGTGAAAGCTTATACATTGAAGAGTAAAAGTTTACAAAGGAAGACCAAAATATTGCAAATGAATAAAAGAAGATATTTCTGATGACAACTTGCAGAAATTAATTTTTTTGTTAGTAAAAGTATTTTTTTTTAATATTTTTATTTTAAAGTAGCATGCATTTATATACCTATAAAAGCAAATATTTTTAAAAGTGTAAAGCCATTCCTAACCCAATGACCTCTCTAAAAAGCAAAATTTCAGTGTTTTCCCCTATCCAAAATTTGATAAGCATTGAGAAGTTGGAGAAAAAGAACCAGATATTTTTCAGACACTTGGTCACCAAAGTACCAATGTAGAGTTACACTAGCATTGAAATTTTTGAACAAAAAAAAAGAAAAAAGGATAAGGGTGGTTTGAAGATATGTTTAATTTCTCTTCGATTTATTATTCTTTCAATTTCCAGAAGTGAGGACAGGCATTTTAAGAGAAAGTAATCCTTAAGGCAGAATTGATGATGTTCTGTTCATCATGCAAGGAAAAAAAAAGAAAAAGTTGCACATTCTTGAAAGATGATAGCAACCCTTCTGTTTACACGTCATAGTCCTGAAGATGATATCTTACAAAATGGGAGGCAAACTCCAGTTACTGCAAATGCAACAGATGACTTTTCTAAAGCGGAGAAAAATGTTGCAGAGGATTACACCCGGAAAGAAAGATGTTATGTAGGGCATTATGTCCCCTTCAGATTCATCACACACTTCCCTGTGTTCCTTGCTTGGAACCAGGCTGATAACCTCCACCAGTTTGTGGCTGATGTGGTAAATGCCTGCTATAATTAACCTGTCTTGGTAATCTACTCATCAGGTTTCACTATAAAAGATAAAGAAAAAATAAGGGTTTAGTGACTTTTTCAGGCCTTGGGCCAGCACACTGACTATTCAAGGAATGTTTCACCATCCAGTAAAACCAGGACTAAAATGGACAAACTTTCCCACATATTCTGCCAATGTGTTTGAATTCTGCCTATAATAACAGTCCTGCTGTTCCCAGTACCAGGCCTTTTGTGAGCAGACAATCTCAGCTCAGTCCAAATTATGGAAAGAATAAAAATGTGTACTGAGATGTAAATTTTTAGTTCATTCCCCTTTGTGTTTTTCTCAGATATCTGCACAAACACTGCTAACTTCTCCAACAGCACAACAAAAGCCTATGTCTTTAAAACAAGTGGGAACTGCTTGCTACCAGGGAAAAGCGGTCTAATTAGGCAATAATATTTCAGTGTCATGCTGCCATGGGAAAACTAGGCAGTGTTCACACCCTGCGTGAGCTGAGCAGAGGGTTAGTCTAAACGAGATTAAATAAGAGCTATGGGGCAAAAATGGCCTAAATTGTTCCACCAGAACAATAAATAGTGAATAAACTCTGAATAATAGTGAATAAACCACCTAATTTTTCATTTCTGCTTTGAAAATCCAGCAATAGCTGTAATGTTTATTGACTGTCTCTTTGCTTGTTACCAGCACTCTGCAGTGTTTCCTGGATGAAGTAAATTGCTATAAACTTAAGGAAAATACTGAAAAAATTATTACAAAGTTAAACTTTCTTGTTTGCATTCATAAGCCAGATTTTTTATTTTGTAATGGGGATTCGAGGTTGCCAGGAATTTCCAGACTGTGCCCTATCAGTTTTATTTCAGTCTATCACCATGGCCTTCTTTCTGCATATTTCATTATAAGAAAATATTTTTGCACGGAGAGATTACCAAGGAGAGAAAATAACCTTGAAACAAGACTGTAATGGGTGGTAGATGCGCTATTGGAATAGAGATCTGAAATACTGTAGTTTCAAACAGGACACTTAAATGTCATCCTCCTAGTCCTATACTTAAGAAATAGCAGAATAGACCTAAAATAGCAACTCACTTGATGTCCTATGCTTGTTTTACTACTGGAAAAGGAAGGAAAACAAAAAAAAACCCCATTGCTAACTAGAAGAGACTATTTCCACTATCTCATACATGCATCTCTTCCATTATTGCCAGGATCTAACTGGCAGCTCCTTGCCAACCTTCTGACACGTTGCCCTGGCCTATCACCCTTCCCTGAGAGATGAATGCAGCCTCTTCATGAACATCTCTTCCTTTGCCTGCAAAGAACCATGATCTGCAAGTCTGAGCTGCAGTGAGCACTTCTGTGTGAGGAAAGGCTTGGGCCTGAAGGACTTCTCTTCCATGTGCATGCAGTCAAACTAGAGCTGGAGGCTGTCTCTGGGGCTGGGGGAAAAGCACTTGGAACCTGAACTGTGGTAGAAAACCAGGGCACCCTGTGGCATGCTGTAGCCTCTTTGCCAGACTGTCCTGCAGGCAGTGGCTCTTTCAGCACCAGAACACAGATTTGTGGGTCCTGTCTCCATCAAGCCAGTTCCCTGGCACACACAGGCATCTACCTCTTGCTTGCTTATGGCCACAGGCAGCAAGCACGTCAGGAGGATCTTCCTGCTCCCATTCCCTGTGCCTGGGACACCTTGCTGTAGCTGTAGGCAGACAAACATGGTCTGAAGGCTCCTGAAGGTTTTTAGAGCTGAAGCAGGTGACAAGCACAAGGCTTAGATACTGTCAGGCTCTCTTTAATTTCCATTTGGGCCCTGTTCCCAATGCACCTGGAGCAGGACCAGATTTCAGTGCTACTTAACTCACAGCAACACATAAGAAACTTAATTACTTTAACTACAGGCTATGAGAAAAGCAAACAGGATCAAGGATATACCCAGCTGTGGCCAAAACGTGCTCTGTGTTCGTCAATACCTACGTACTTTGGGACAGGTGAAGAAAGCAGTCTGGTCAGTGACTCATCCGGTCCAAAGCCTTTCCATCATATTAGAGTCTATTTTCTGTATTTCTTCTGCCCTGCTGAAGGGGTTTTCTCCTGGAGTACATCCTGGGGGGATGCTTTAAGACCCAGCCTTGACCTTGCCCAAAGGTTTAAACAGATTCATAGCCGAGACTGGCATGTCCCTAGGAGAAGTCTACACAGCTCTGTTCTCTGAAAGTCACTCCTTGTCTCCACAAAACATAGTGCAGCACAGCTACAAGTGGCAGGTATAGATCTGTCTGGGTAGATAAACAGCCTTTTGGAGTAGAAAGCGGGTGGAGAGAAAAACTCGCTGTTGGAGATGTCTCCCACAAAGGATTTTCTATTAACATTTGATTGCATTTCACGGGATTTATTGCTGCAGTGCCCTACAGATAAGATAAGCCAAAACACTGTCTGAGGCTTTTCCTAAACATAAATTCTACAGAGTGCAATCAAAATGTCAATAGCAAGCTCGATCTGTTCTGCATGTCTCTGCTGTAGTGTAACTGTCATGGGTTTGACCAAACTTAACAAAATCTCCTCTTTTCAAAGCACTGAGTGCCTGGGTTTACTGCTCAGGATTTCTGCTAATTGCTTTGAAGCTCTTAATTAATTAAATAAATGTTGTGGGGGAGGGCAATGAAGAAGTCACTAAACATATTTCCCAGCCTTTTTCAGGCTGTAGTTTTCTGCTATGCTACTCAGGAAACACAAAACGTGGGAGTGGAAAAAAATATTTCAACTAACTGAGTTGTCATTGCAATGAATGCCTCACTATGCTTTCTCAACTGCTGTGGGTGAGTTATGGTGAAAAACTGAAGGACCACTTTATTCCCCATTACCACATTCAGCGCTACCATGGACATGAAAAACGTTTTCCATCCTGTAGAAAACTTGGGGCAAAACTTTTGCTTCTGCATCAGAGCCTATTAGCTGTGTTTTTTAAACAGCATGAAGCATCAGCAGTACCTGGTTTTAGATACGTACGTAACACTGTATATGCACATAAATAGCAGAGGAAAAGTCTAGAAAAGGAAAACTGATTAAGTAAAGATTAGAATTCTTCAAAGACTCTTGGCAGATTAAAAGATTGGGATTTCCCAAATAAAGGGCTCATCTTTTACAGGCTGTTTCTGCAATTAATAAAACACTTTTAAGAGCTTTATATGTAACCTGCTATTGCCTTTCAAGGTAATCATAAAGCAGGAGATCCTATTTAAACACTGCATTTTCTCCAAACATAATCAAAATTCCTTGCATTTTCTAAAAGGAACAAAAAGACTGAAGTTCTGTCTTTTACATCTCTAGGGCCATGAATTCTGCCTATATATGAAAAGAAAAGCAAAATATGGTTGAACAACAGACCAATTATTGTGATATATTCTTCTCCTTTCACAAGATATGCTTGAGGCAGAAAAAAAAAAGAAAGAATCATCTTCAAAAATCCACTTCTGGCTCCCTGCTTCAATTCGGCTCCTGACACAGACCTGCAGTGATCCAAATGGATCATGAGAGAAATTTTTGGGGCAGCAGACTCACCTTGTACAGCCCCGATGATATAAAGGGAAGCCAAATGATGCTGAGAAATTACCCTGTGGGAGCTAACTGAGCTCAGCATTAGTATGCCATCAGCATTTTAAGACACAAGGCTCTGATAGTGATTATTATTAATGATACGGAAGACTGTCTAAATAAAACGTAATGGTATTTAAAAGGATTTTTGAAAGATCTTTGGTATGATTTATTATGTTTTTATGTTAATAGTGAAGAAAATTTATTTTCAATATGTAAGTTGTTGCCAGAAAGAAGTGATTTATCATTTAAACAACCACAGCCAAATTACAGCAATAATTTATTAGATGGGAGTATTTAGTCTCCCTGAAATGTAAGTATCTTGAGAGATTTTTGTTCATTTTTCTTGCCTAAATTCAAAGAAAGAAACAATTAGAATCAAGTCACTTGTCAAGCTGTGGCTTTTCACAAAACCATTTCTGATAAGAAAGGAACAATACAATTTCCAAAATAATTCTGATTACTCACACAAGAAAGTGGTGTATCAAATTAACTAAGAATGGACAAAATAAGATTAACTTTGAATTAAATCCTCCTAGTCTCATGCCATTATTTTCTGTCATTCATATTTTTCCTGCAGTAAAAGGATTACAGATCAATGCCTGGATTTATTCACTGAATTTACTGCTCTTTAATTTTCCCTCTGCAGTGAAGATTGAGCATTATACTTGCATGCAGTATTACTGAATAGTTTGTGTCTGTGACTAGAGATGTTTGTCCCAGTCACGACACCTCCTTCCATCACTGACATAATCAAACCAGTGAGATTTATTTCCATCTTCCTTATTTGTTAACATAGGTCCCTCTCACTGGGAAACTCAGGGCTGCACAATGAAAAGGCTGGGGAAAAGGCTTCACAGTGTGTTAAAAATGAGAAAGGTGACCAACAGTAAAATTCTGGTGAAAGATAGGCTCGTAGTATTTGTGCCACAATACTGTGCATCTTTACATTGCAGCTTTCTCTTTCCCCAGGTTGCTTCATAGACAGCTGTTCAGCATCCTCCCAAGTCTTTACATGAATAATTCCAGAGGATTTGGAGCAAGACCAGAGAAGGGCTATGAAATTGATGAGGGGACTAAAGCAACTCTCGCATGAAGGCAGACTGAGAAGGTTGGGGTTCTTCATTCCAGAGAAGAGAAGGTTGTGTGGAGACCTCATAGCAACCTTCCAGTATCTGAAGGGGCCTCCAAGATAGCCAGAGAGGGATCCTCTGTCAGGATTTGTAGTGATAGGACAAGGAGTAATGGGTATAAATTGAAAGAGGGGATATTTAGGTTACACATACAGAAAAAATTCTTTATTGTGAGAGTAGTGGTACAGTAACAAAGGTTTTCCAGAGAAGCTGTGGATGCCCCATCCCTAGCAATGTTCAGGGTCAGCTTGGATGGGGCAGTGAGGTTGGAACTTTAAGGTCACTTCCAACTCAAACCATTCTATGTTTCAATGATTCTAAAATCCAAAAATCAAATTTGTGATGCACAGCAAAGTGAGGACAGCAGGAGAAGCCTGAGTTGTGCTGTCTCCAGAAAGGTGATATGACATAGAATGTAAGAGAACTTTAACGAAGCGTACCAGTACCAACTCAAACAGATCTAAGGGCTTCCCCAGATTTTGCTGTATTGCATTGCCCATTAAAGACTGCTCTGGTAGACCTGCAGCAAAAATTACACACCAGTCATTTTGCCTTTCCTTCTAGCTCTTTGCATTCAAATGGTTAACAACCATTTACTCTATTCCCACACATGCCAACAAACTGTCACTTTATTAATTCTTCATGTCATGTCTGCTATCAATCAAATTCATTCCACTCTTTGAAGTGCACCAATTGCCTACTGGATTTCTCTTCTCTCAGGCTGCCAAGTGGGGGAAAAATGAACAATGTCTCTAAAAATAACTGAAAAGAAAATGTAATTCAAAACCATTTTCTATTCCAGCATTGCTTCAGAAAATATTACTAATAAACTGAAGAAGATGCTTGCTTTTGAAGATTAATTTAAAAAGGGAGAAACAACCTCTTTCCTCAAGATCAACAGGTTGCTCTGCCTAGCTCATAAGCACTGCAAGTACTAAGAAGTTCTTAATTTACTGTATTCTAAGCTGGTTTTACCAAAAATTTATTCTTCCTTCAAGTCATGTCATTTATCAATCAAGCACTTACTTGCTAAGTAGGCTTGAACTTTCTTTTTTTTGCTAACTTCATAACTGTTAAAATTGAATTAAAAGATAGTTATTTGCTAAATAATTTTAGTGTTCACTCTCCTTCAAACCTTCAGAAATTTTTTGAGAGCTTTAGCCAATGTCAATTTCATAGTCCTCTGGTAGGAAACTCACATCGTTAGAAGCATTTAATAAATATGCCATTTATAAATACATATGATGAGGAGGTTTGTTTTCTCCCAAATATCAAACAAAGGTGACAGACAAAATTACATCTCAAGTAAATTGCATGTAATAGCCATAAAATTGCATAGTTTGCCATTTTTTTTCATTCTGCTTCCTCCTTATACTATCTTTTATTATTTATATATCTCAGTTTTGATTAGTGGATATGGAAAATAGAAGTATTTTTATTTTTTTGTGGGTTTGATTTTGTTTTTCTGGGTTTTTTTTAGCATTGAAAGACATATTCTCCCTGTTCTACAGACCTGAAAGGTATCCCAGTTTCTATATTTGAGCAGCAAAGAAAGCAGACTTCCTTTACAAAAAAACTTTGTGGCCACGAGAAGTAATGTTTGCTTCAAAATCAAGTCTGAAAATTGATGCAGCCTCCAAAAGATTTGTCATGTCATGTACATCTGCTTGCCTCATTTTCTCATCAAGAGCTGGATTCACCTCTATGAATGCTTGCTGTCCAAAAGGAAAGCATTTAGATAAGTTACTGCTCTGGATTCCTTCCATAATCATCACAAAGGGATATATACATCACAATACAATTGATCCCCTTTGAAAATACAAGTCTAAAATAAAATTAATTGGTTTCTGGAGAGACATCACAGTTGGTCGACCATGGAATGATCACAGACACCTACATCTGAGACCACTAACAGCAGCAAAATCCATCCTATCTCTATGCACTATCAACACAGACATTTCATTTCCCAGTAAGGAATTTCTTTCCTCTTTGAATTTAACTTTATTTTTAATTTCTCAACTTGGATGTAAAATTCAGGCACTCTTTCCTTCTCGCTAATGCAAAATATAGTATCCCAGCTCCAGGAGAAAAAAGAATGACCAGCATGTTCAGAGGGTTTCCAGCCTCTGGTCAAAGGCTAAGGCTAAGGTATCTCTCCTTTCCCACACTTCCCAATGAGCTGCCTGGACTCAGACTGAAAAGGAGATAATAAGCTCTGGAAAATTTTCCCTTCTGCTGCCTTTCTTTTTACACACCTGGCACCTCTGTATTGTTCTGCATTCACCCAGTCTGTCTTCCTGAGGCTTGCAAGCAACCCAGGAGACTGCACTGTCATCCTACCAAAACCAGTTCAGAGAGAAATGTGATCTATATATATATATAAAAACTGTTAATCTGGCACACACACATATGGCAATGTAGGTTTAGAGAGACAGTACCTGTACCTAGAGAGACATGGTCCCTTAAGCCTTATGTAGGTATCCAGCATTCTTTTACACATCTGACACAGATAACTTTCAGTTACAGAACAGTTGCTTAAAACCATGTACTACATTTAGGGCCCTTCTACTTCACATGTATGAAGGTCAAATCAACTTTGTCCATTTAAAAGCAGTTTTGGTAGGTCTGTACAGGGTTCCAGGAAAGACCTTTTTTACTGATTGCCCCATACCACTAAACCAGAAGGGTTTTGAATACTTTAAAATTATATCTTACCCTGTATTTAGCACTTTTGACCAGCAGATCTGTAAGTACTTTAAAAATCACCAGTCCACACAAAGAGAAAAAAATCAGTTCTGACTTGTGTGGTGATATTTCCTATCACGACCTTGGCAGGCTCACTTTTTCCCCCTCTCTTGTGTGCTGTATAAGCAAATAGAAAGAATGGAAATCCAGCAAGTGGAAATGTATTGACTGCGTTTTATTAATTTCATTCCGAACGTTATGGAATGTCTAATGAACTCTGTGAAGCTAAGTTCATTGTCTTTCAGCTGCTTGACATATTTCTCAGCTAATTTCACATTTATAAACACACACACAAAATGAAATTTTAATGTCATATTTGCATGTAAAATTCTGGCTGGACTGTAAGCTTGGTTTGCTTAAGAAAACCAAATTCTCATTAGTGGAGAATAAAAGTATGAGCAAAATAATTTCTTGTAAATAAAATTTAAAAATGAAAAAATAAATTAACCGCCTTCTCCCCAAAAACATACAGACAAAAAAATGGTGCTGAACTTTCTGATGGGAAAAATGTATGACTTTTTGTGGAGTTCTAATATCACTTACGTGAAAAAAAAAAATTAAAATTGTTCAAACATTATGTAGTTAAGCACTTATTATGTTACTTCTCTAATTACCATAAAGAAGAGTAAGTAAAATAGTAAAAGAAATTTCTTCTTTATGGAGATAAAAAGGGAGCAAATGCACATTAACTGCTAGTAGAAAACAAGCAGGTTATTTATTATTTGTATGGGAAGAGAAGTGACATTATCTTATAAGTTGGCAAGTCTTTTTTGCTGCAAGTCGTGCTGTAGTGCTGGATTTTAAAAATAAGTATATTTTCAGAGAAACAGCATTTTTTAAAGTCTCAACATGAATAGAAATATAAGAGTTTCTAATTTTCTACTGGCTGACATGGTTCACAGTGGTAGAAGGAGTATCATATAAGGGTAGAAAACTTGCCCTAAACAGGCACACACCATTCATAGACTTTCTGGTCAGCTGCTACAACGAGATTATTTCACATCTCAAGATTTCAGTGCTTCTTAAGAAGGGTTAAAGATGGTAAATCTGAGATCCTAAACTGATATGTCTTACAAAAGTAGTCAAAAAAAGAATTCAAACATGGGAAAAAATGTAAATGTTCATGCTTATTTCAAAAGTGCTAACCCACAAGATTGCAATTTTATAGCAAGGCCTAGACAATAAAGAATGAACAACAAAAATAAGTATCTATGATCAGAAGGCATAATAAGTCATCATAAATAGGTCATACAAGTCATCATAATAACTCTGTAAGAGATTTACTGTGCAATTTGTTTATTCTACCACACAAGATAGGGGTGGGGTACAAAATCAGTAACAGTAAAAACTGCACATAAGCAAGGAAAAAGAAGGTACCTGCCCCACTCTCCCTGGGAAGCAAAATGCAAAACAGTATCTTGTTTTGCTGGGTGCAACTGTTGCCTTTTGCATACTTTTCAGAAAATGTACCTTAAGAATAAATCTCTGAGGTTTCCTTTTGGGAGCTTTTATGTCTCTTTTAATAACTTTTGAGGAAAGGTCTCCAAAGCATGAAGTTATTTGCAGTATATTTACCTTCTGTAATACAGCCGGTATAGCTCAATATTTTTTTCTTTTTCACCTCCACACAGTATGATACCTGTGAGATAATGAACTTTCTATAGTTGTAATAAGACAAAGCAACAGTCCTATTAAAAAAAAACATGCTAAGCATGCCACACAACCAAACTTGTGAATGAGGCAGCACCAACACAAAATCAATCCTGATTCATCCACCAAAGGGAATCACCTTGATCTTACCAAGTAAGGATGCTTAAAAACCACCTGGACTAAAGTAGAAAGGAAACTAAACAAAACCCAGCTGACTTCCTGACTTCTGCCGCTGGGCATGAGTCACCCATCAACATCTGTGCAAGAGCAGATGGGCTCAGCCTCAGCCAGAGGGTGATCAGGATGATCTGCCAGATCCCCAAAGTACCATAATCCTTGAGACCTCCTGGGAGAATGCGTCATTCACCCAAACAGCCCTGAATCACACATAAAGTGCTATTCTTCCAGCCAAGCAGCTGCTGAGAGCTCACACACGGACCTTGCCCTTTTCTCTCCAAGAGTTACCCTATGTGAAATGCTTCAACTGAACTGAGAGCTCTGTCATCTTCCTGAGAACCCTCATGTTTCATCTGCAAAGTCAGGACTTTTCTGTTCACTCAGGGAGGTGGGATATGAATATTTCAGCCTGAAGAGGTCAGGGGACCCATATTCTTCCCTTTCAGAATGACTGCCTGGCTATGGGTGGTGCTATTTCCTTCATGTAATCGGAGACCCCTGCTCAGTAAAGCATTTACCCTCAAAGGAGGGACTGTGGGATCTGGTTTCCAAGTGTACAGAAATGTGTAATGAGCTGCTGACCTCAAACACCTACACCCTGCGAGGTGTGATGTTTCAGCTGTTTCTGATGGCCAGCCCTAGATGCATTCTGACACGAACAGCCCTCTGTGGGTAACCCTCAGAGGCACCAGGCTCCTCCTCTCACTGAAGTCAGAAACCAGAAGCACCTCTTTACTATCTTAACATCTCTCTGACAGTCAAAGCACGAAATATCTTAATTTCCAGAAGTCAAACAGGAGATGTCTGCAATCTTAACACCTCACCAGGACACTAAAGTTAACCTATAGGTATTTCTCATTGATATTCATGTTCTTCACCCACAAACACTTTAAATAGCAGGGGTGCAAGGATTTGTGCAGTCTTCCAGGACATTAGAAGGACACCAATGCTGTCATTCCTGGAGCATGTACTGGTGCTACCACTTGTGTACTCAGCCCTCCTGACAAAAGAAGCAGGTTCAACAAGAAATGTGGCCAGAAACAGGTTTGGCTTGTTGTCCTGCTCAAAGATGTGGTGAGCAAGAGGTAGCCCTGGGCAGCCCCAGTTGCACCACTTACATACCTTTACATATCTTTTCCTGTGTCTTGACCTCTATGCTCTTGCCCTCCTTTTGCCATCTCTGACCTTTCACAACTAAATAACCGCAATTATTTCATCTGCCTTAGTCCCAGTTTGGCTGCACCTGTACCCAAATTTCATGGGTTTGATACCACTACCTAGACATTCCTGGTTTTCTATGATGTTTCTGATATGGTTACCTAGACATTCCTGGTTTTCTATGATGTTTCTGATATGGTTACCCAGACACTGCTAACTGCACAAATTGTGCCCAAAAGGTCACTTATGTTTCCCTCCAATGATTAAGACATTTCTTAAGCAACTCTTCCTTAAACATCTGGGAAATCCAACCTCCCTTTGATGTGCTATCAGTAACCTTTGTCAGATTCATGCATTGATACTGGTCACATCCAGAAATTCCAGCTATGTCTTGTCCAATAGATTCTCACATCCCTTGCAGTTATCTTCCCTTGGAGTCAGGACCCCACCACCTGTCTGCATCCCTGACATAATTGAGATTCTCCTTGGTCTGCATGCAGGTGCCAGGTGAATGTTGAATAGATTCAGCCAAACAAGAAAGAAGAGAAAGAAGATGAACTAGTTCTACATGTGGGAAGAATAGAGAAGTTCAGATGTAGAGCATCTAGACATTCTTTTACCATGTGCAAATCCACAGCCTAAAGGAGGAAGACTCAGACTTTTATTATAGATTTTAGGACCAGTATTCATCTCATATAATATGAGCTAAAATTTATGTAACAAAGCATCTGCATTTTGTTCTGAACTCAACTCAGAAAAGCAACAAACAAGAAAGGAAGTTAGAAGTTTTTCCCTTGACAGATCAAAAATATTTTTTTCTCTGCAAGTTGCAGAACTTCTCTGTAAAGCAATGCTGCCCATTATATCAATTCCATCAGCTGATTTTGTCACTCCCTTACTTTTTTTATCTCTTCCTACTACCATGTGAAAATGTTAGATGAGTTTAAAAAAATACACAATTGGAACGAAAATCTGGGGCATTAATCTGCATTCCTTATTTCCAGCCCTGAAGACAAAGAGAAGTGCAAAGGAAGTGATGGCTGTTTACTGGCTTTGACAGACAGAGCTATTGCCTTCTTGCAGTTTTGTAGGTGAAGTCATCATACTGAGTGTAATTTTTGGGACAGATGGTGGAATTGGGACAGACAACAAGGAACAGATGGCCAATGAGAAGTACCAGAATAAAAACGTGTGGTTTGGAGCTAGACAGCTTACTCCTCTCACATTAAACAGTTCAAGTGTTTAATTCAATTTTTTTGTATTTAATTCAAAATTTATATTTTCTATGAATGTCTTATAAAAGCTGCAGTTAGTACCATTCAGACATTTGAGATCAGCATTATATCTTCAGAGGTAAGTATTCTAGCTTACTAGGGGAAAATTAAGTTTAAGTTGACTTTCTCTTTTTTTTTTTTTTAATTAAAATACTAATTGAAAGTGGTGAAAAAAATGTTGAAGGATAGGTATTGTTTTTTTCAAGGGTATACAAAATTTTAAATATTTTTTAAAATACTCTCCACTGGTTTCTACTCTTCCCACTTGTTCTGCTACAGAAGACTGGTTTTATAGCTAAAGTAGAAGAGAAGAGGTACTTGTCTCCTCAAGGTACTTGACCTTGAAAGGTCATCTTTATTTGCTTCTGAGACTGAGACACTCAGTATTAAGTGACATATCTCAAATCCAGGCTTATCCATTTCAGATCAGTTAGAGCACCATATAAAGAATACAATCAGCATGCAATAGAGTGGAATCACTATGTCATTCAGGTACAAATTTGGAAGGTACTTTGTGATTGGTGCATCTCAATGAGCTTGGTATTAAAGCAGTATGGGATGAGATAAGATGTGCATGGGCCAGAATAAAAGCTCTTATTCAAAGAGGATGTTAAGCAATCCTTTTACTCTTACAAATACAAATTCTGCAAAATCATACTGATTTTCATTAGTTGAATTTATACATGCATTTATATAACAGTGATTCCTCAGTAGTTCTGGTAACAGAAGTTTTAAGGAAGTAACCATTGACTTTTTTTTATATTTTTACTATTTACCTGAAAGGTCTTTGAGGATCTCTAGCAGAGTAAGCTGCAGAGAGCAATAATATGTCTTTCAAAGTTCTCAGTCTTCTCTCACCTTATAAAGCAAATTTCATGAAATGTATCTTTGATCTTATTTGCACTGCTACTAGCATACTTTATCTGTTCTAGTTGACTTATTGGTGCTTAGTGTCGATTACATAATCAGAGTCAGAAATGGTGTGTTTAAATGGCACAACCAACTCCTGATTACTCATTTTAGTGAAATAACCAGGGGATTAATTCAAAACACAGTGAGTTGAAAGAACTGGAGAGAAAAAAATACCAAAAACTAGCATAGCTAAATTTACTGACTCTCAGACCAAAGGGAAGAAACCTAATTAACACTACCAAGGTTATTATTTCAAGCAGCAGTTCCTTATGAACTTCCCCTGAGCTTAGCAGAGTTGGTTAGAGCATGGTTTTGACAAAACCAAGGTCATGGGTTCAATCTCTGTGTGGGCCATTCATATAGAAGTTTAGCTTGATGATCTTTGTGGGTCTCTTTGAACAGAGAATATTCTGTGAAAGCTGTGTTCTGCACACAGAAGACAAAAATTACAGTTGTGTTTCTGGAACTAGCTTAGGCTCTGGGTGCTAGGATACTGGCAGATTTTTGGTTTTGGTTTCAATTTAGGTTCCACAGATATTGATCCACTTCTGCAAACTGCCTTAAATCCTTTTCTCAATGTGTGGTCCATTTTATAAAAGACTGATACGACTACCTCTCTGATTCAATAACAGTATGTGTTATGTTATGTGATGCCTGCTTGGTTTATAAGAACACCAGTGAAACGTGAAAAGGTTTGGAGAGCAAAACTTTTATGTTATATAAGCCCAAAACTATGTAAGAAATTCAGCCTTCACAAATCGAGAATCCTTGTTCAAGATCTAAAAACCAGCACAGCAGGTCCTCTCCTCTGATGTCACAGCAAGGAGTCAAGTTCAAGACAAACTAAAGGTTCTGTACATAAATACATAGTCTTTGGCTGAGAATTGATAAAGGAGATGAGGCTTCTTCATAAGTCCTCTCCTCTCAGTATTAGCCTACCCCTTTCCCTCATTTTCCTCCAGCTGGCATCATTCTGAAGAGTGCTCAAACAGCAACTGTTGCCAGATTGCAATCTCTGTGCCTCCTAAACTTTCCTAAAGTCTCCAGATGTCATGGAGACATTTTCTACATAGGAATTATAAATTTTGCTGAAGATCCTCCCCATATTGCATTGAATCCTGTCTGAAATCTCCTGGATGTGCACCCAGGATAACAAAAACAGGTACATCTGAACAGTGGAAGGAGGCAAGCTGAGTACAACAGAGGTGATTTCTGAAAATCCACTGTTCTACATGATTCCATGGCAGGCAGATAACATGAGGCAGTTAACATTGTTTGTACAACCTGCCTAGAAGCACCCCTTTCTCATTAATAAAAATAGGCACAAGTGGTCCATTTATTCCAGCTTCAGGGAAACTGTGATTATGCCAGCTAACCTGGAATAAGAATATGCTTTATTGAGGAGTCTGAATAGATTCCAATTACTCCCAACTTGAATTATGAGGAAGAGGAATATTATAATTATTTTGTCCATGGCAGAACTGAGAAAATAAATTAAATCTTCAAGGCTACTCAGAATGGAAATAGACTAGATTAAAGCATTGCTTAAAATTTCTGAGGACTTAGCTGTTATCCCATGATGTCTAGATTGAGTTTGATGTGATTATTTCTATTAGAAAGCTCTCCTTTAAATCAATGGGAAGTTTTAAACATAAGAAGAAATGTTTGCTATCTTCAGATTATCAGGTTACACAGTTGATTCAGCTGTTGAAAATTTAACTTAATAAGTAGCTATTAGTAGTTGTCCTACCCTTAAAGGGCATACAGGACAGTTTATTTTCTTTGCTACAGCACCTTTTAGATTGTGTTAACTCTGCCAACGCTTCTGTCTTTCCTGGTATATCAACACATGTCAATCTGAATCTAAAGCTTTCTCATGAGTTTGCCACTCATACAGTATTTGTTAAATTGATTTTATCTGCAGTCAACATCCATGCTAAACATCATTCCACACTGAGGGCATCTCAATAACAGCACAGCAGAAATGTCTTAATATTATTTAAGAAACTCTTCACCTTCAGGATGTATTGATTCATATCTGATTTTTATATTGAGATGGGAAGACAGGAATCATCTCTCTCAGATCATCCCCAGATCCTCTCTCAGATTTGTTACAGTTCACAGGAATCACCAATGCAAAGTGAAACCAAAGGAGCTATTGGCCTTTGGCAACTGTTCTTCAGTGTCTCACATGAGGCTCTGGCACGACCACACTTTGTGTGAAATGCTGAGGCTGGTTGCCAGATTATTCTTCCCTCTCAGGAGGAGCAGGCAACTATTCCCAATTCCCTTGGCTCCTCTCTGACATGCATTGGCCATTAAACTCAGGATTGCAATGCAATCCTGAGGCCTTTGCCTTGAGATTTGACTCTCCATGCAGTGAGGATTTGTGGCAGTACAGGCTACCAACAGGGAAAGACCTCTGCCTGCCTCCATACTGACACTGTAGCTTCTGCCTCTGCCATCTAATACAATTTTTCTTCCTTATTTCTAGAGGCCTATGTTTCCAGGGCGTTTTCCCTACCTATTTCCCACTTGCCTCTTGAGTTCAGGAAGGAACATCCTTCATGTTAGCTGCTTTCTGGTTTTCACTACCAGAGACACATTTCTTTCAAGTAGGGCCTGTAACTTAACCAAAACTATCCAGGTTCAGCTCACTTCTGGGAACAGACCCCACATATGCGAAAAAAAAGGGCAAAACTGGCAGTGAGGTTGCAACACTATCTTTTGGTGTTTTGTGGTTCTACCTTCCCTAACGCTTAAAAACTCTCCAAAGTTTTCTTGCCTGAACTCTCCCATAACACTGGCTTGTTTGCTGAACTTTACTTCTTCACAATCCTCTGTACTGAAGCTTCATTTTAAACTTCTTTTCACTTAGGTCATCCTGCCCCCATGTTAATCACAGTAATGATCAAGGCCATCAACTAAAGCAGAAAATGCAGGCACCCTGTGCCTTCCCAAACAGTAAACCTTTAGACTCACTTATGAGACAGTCCCCAGGGAAGCCAAACACCATTACTTAATGAGGCAAAGTCAACTCCAATAAATTAAATTTCTGTTCATTGTTTCTTTGGGTTTTTTTGGGTCCCTATAAACTTCTCCACTATCTTAATCCCATGGAGAAACATGTCATCTTCACTTCCATCTGTTTTCCTGAATAGAGAGTTAAGTGGTATATGTTCATACGTATAAAATCTTTCTTAAATGTTAGTTAAAAGAGAGATGTGTGTAATTACTCAACCTCACTCATTTCTTCTTTATTACATTGCTCTCATGGGTAAGAACATACAAAATCAAGCCAGAGTGGGAAAGAGGTTTTGGTCTCTTGAGAAGAGCTGTTGAAAGAAGCTACAAAATGAGGACTCAAAAAAAAAAAAAAAAAAAAAGCTGCCATATGTGCTGATAGAGCACAAGAAAGATTTATTGGGAGCTAGTTACACAAACTGAATAAGAGGGCTTTTGTCTGGTCTGACAGCTAATTGACATGAATTAGATTACAAGATAGCTGCCTCAAAACCTCTGCAGGCAGAACTGCTAACAGAAATACCATTAGAGGAAAGTGGCATAGACAATCAGGGCAGAAGAAAAAAAAAAGTGTTACTTTGTGTCCAACAGCTTTTAAAAAGCCAACATCGCGCTTGCTGGGTGGAATCCAGTCCAAAAATGCAGTGAACAAGTTTGTCACGGGAAAACATGAGAATTATTTGCATCTGTGGTGCTGCCATGGCTGGCCAAATTCCTCTCTACACGGACTGAGCTGCATTTACAGAAAGAAGCATCGTTTTTAACTGTCCTAAAAGCAGGGTCAGATGAGGTCGCAGTGACAAACACATGTGAGTGTGGGGTGTCACAGCTCTCTGCCACTGCAGGGCACAGACTGCAGAGCACACAGTGGCCCTGGGGTGGGGCAGAATCTGCCTTTGCTTTTCTGCAATTCCAAAGGGGAGAAATTCTCATGTCTGGAAACAAATGCATAATTTATCACCCATACCTTCATATTGCAGCGGAAGAAATTAACCCAGATGGAAGCCATACCTGTGAGGAAGCTCAATATTTTAATCTATATTAAAAATATATGCTTTGCTTAGAAGAAACAGAACAGGCTTGGTAGTAGAGTTTTTCATTTTGGCATGTTTTATGTATTTTATAAAGCCTGACATGATTTTCAAATGTCTTCAAATCCTTCAACAGTAGTTCTTGATCTCAGTGTTCAACAGTGCCCTTCTTTCTAGTATTTTATGAGAACTGATTTTATGAAGTTGAGCTTCACTGGGTTGATTACAATATTCAGAGTACCATGGTTCAGAAGCAGCAAGGTGCTCAAACACTAATGCTAAAGGCTTAGTTCTGCCTTATAGGTTGGGCTATATGCTAAAACATAGACCTGAAGTGTGTCTAAGATAAACCCTAGTCTTCTTCCCTCCCTCTTCATCATTTTAAGACAGCTTTCAGAAATATTGTAACTTTCCCTGTTTAAGAAATAAACAATCAAAGCATTTTGAAACCAGAGATGATCTTTTTTTAAAAAAATATAACCTGAAAAACTCTGAAGCCAAGAAATCACAGAGCACAAAAGCTGCCTTTCTCTTCATCTATCCTGCTGCCCTACTTCACGTGTGTTCCCTCAAGTGAGATGGGAATAAAGTTGCAGCTGGAATCTACAGAATCTACAGTGGTGAATTGGTGGGATTTACCACATGCTTCAATAGGACCAGAAATTTTTTCTGACTGAAGACTTTGAAAGTCCAAAAAGTTTAATTATCCAAACTGAAAAAAATGTGGGACTGAAAAAAAAAGGTAATTTTTCACCAGAAGATGCTTTAATGTAAATGAATCAAGCTAAATCTATTTTTACTGAAAACTAAACTCACAAGGAAGAAAGGCTTACAGTATATTCTGTCTTTGACACTTTTAAATTGATTCCTTGATGTGAACATGTTGTATCAGGACAATTCTGTTGATACTGGCTCTTATTAGTTTGTTTTATTTTGTTTTTGTAAACCAGAAATCAATTGCACATAGATAGGACAAAGGCACACAGCAAATGAAATACATTTCTGTTATGCTTCTACAACAAAGTTGTTTTTGGCATGCTAATTTCAGTTAAAGTATGAATAAATATACGTCATCTATTTTTGGACTTGAGTTGTGCTAAGAGCCATTTTTAAATCAGAGCTCAGCCTCAACTATAGAGTTGGGAATTTATAACATTCCTCTTTTGTGATATAGGTTCCCCCAAAACAGTCCATTCAAGGGCAGGGAACTCAGAGCAGAATAGCTGTTTCGTGCAACCTCCTACTCTCTCATCATCAAAAGCTGTTGAAGCATTTCAGCAATGCAACTAGAAGAGCAGAAACTGGTTGGAAAGAGAACAAATGTGAAAAACAAGAATCATTTCAATCTATTTCCCATCATGACTTATCAACTTATATCCATGTGCAATTGATTCACTTTCACTGGTGGGTGCTCAGGGCAAGATGTGCTGCAGCCCTGCATATCCCCATCCCTGCAGGCAGGACTCTCCTCCCCAGCTGTTTTGTGGTTCCCTCCCAGGTGGGCAATAGCAGGGGAAGTTTTTCTTGGCTGCTGAAGAGAGCACTGATAGCTGCAGACTGTAGGACTTCATGCCTAAATATTGCTTTCTTGTTCACTAGCATGGTACAGCAGTTAAATGATCATGGCATCCATAAAAAGCTACGAGTAAAAGGTTGTACTTAGGAGGGAGAGGGAGAGAGCCTTCCCACAAATGTCAAAGGAAGATACAGAACAAAAACCAAGGAAGGAGTCAAGTGTCTCGCATGGTGAAAGAAAATTACTGGGCAATGTCCAGTATGTGAACCTACAAAGCTGTAAGAACCTGAGGTGGACATGCAGCATTTCTCTGGGATATTCAAAGAACCAAACCCAGAGAATTTATGAAATAATGCAGAAGTTGTTTTTCCTTTTATAGGCAACATCAGATATTTAATCCAGCCCAACGCAGGCATTTACATATGACATACATCCCAACTCTACACAGGACTGAGGGCCTCTGGACTGGGCAAGTGAGGACTAGGATAGCCCAGAAGCAGGGAATGAGAATGTCTCTGCAAAGTGTCTCACTTCTCTAGAGCAGGATGGCACTGGGCTGAGGGACTGGCTATCCTGGAGGAGTCAAAGCAAAGCCAGTCTAGCAGCCTAGATGTTCCTTTGAAGACACCATCCCACAGCTGAGGTTTCAGAGTATTCATAAGACCAGCATTAACAGAGTCCCACTGCCAGCGATGTGGTACAGCCCCAGCATGGAACTTCCACCTGGATCCAGCCCCAAAAGTCCAAGATTTGCAAGTTGGACATGTCTGAAGTGCCTGTAATCAAAGACAGATCTGTGGTTAAGCTGGTATTCAGGGACTCACAAATTCTGAATTCTCCCACAGCCTTCTCATTTGATCTCGAGCAATTCACTTAATTAGTCTGTCCTCTGGTTCCACAGTAAACACTGAAAGATTTTCTTTTTTTTAACCTGGTTACCTGGTCTTTCAGAGCCCAAGGTCTTCAGGGTGCTCTTCAGATGTTTTCCCACTGTATGTGGTGTCCTCATGTACAGGAGAGTGACTAAGGCTTTCAGGCACTACTGTACCATAAATATGTAATAGTTGCTGAAACCTAAAAGATCATACTGAAAGCAGAGCTAAAATGATATGAGTTAAAGGTCAAGAAGCTTTTCCAGAGAAGTAAATATTCCAGAAGATATATAACTTGCTTTTTTCTTAAACTAAATATTATCTCTTTCTAGTTTTGAGAGGATTAAATGTGGGTTCTAATAATTTTAAATATTTACAGATAGACTGCCTGAGAGTGAGGTAAAATGTATGTACACAGAAGTCCTTCAAACATTATCCTTCAATAATATCTCTACTAAATTATCATCTGGAAACCTACAAATAAAATCAGAGCTTGGCAATATAAAGTAACAACGACATTCTTGTATGTCAAAAGGGAAGCACTTCTGTCTACTGTTTATCAAGGCCTTTCAGAACTTGTGATAACTCCAGGAGAATGTAGCTCTTCTTATCCCCTGATTCAAAGAGGTTTTTATTGCAGACTCAGCAGTGTAGGGCCAGGACTTACAGCTGAGCACTCTCATTTTATTCACCAGAGAACAATGGGAGAGACAGAAAATCATGTTCAAATATTCTAGACAGTTATACTTAAAAATAGGAAAGAAATTCCCTACACATTCTGTGGCTTTCATTGGTTATATATATTTCCAGGGGTCTGCAAGTGTAACTGTGAAGTACAAAAAGGATCTTCCACAGCATTCTAACACCTCTACAAATGAAAGAGGCATGTATTCCCTCTCCCGCTGTTTTTTTCTTATTTAGTTTTTTTATCTACTTTGCCTTTACCACTATGAAGCTCTCAGATAATTTCCCCTGAAAACTGCTCTTCTCTGAAGGCTAGTGTCAGTATAAATATGAGTAGTCAAATTTTGTATTCCTGAGACTTTCAGTATCACAGTAGCTCACAGGAGCATTTAGGTGTTGCACCAAAGCTGGTTATGGTGTTTCAAGCACTTGGAAATTTTTTTTGCCCCAAATTGCACTTCTCTGTATTAAATCATTTGAGGTCATCCATAAACACCCAAGTGGTTAAATCCGATTATTCATTTCCTATGCCTTCCTTAGTGCTGAGAAAAATTTCCACATGTTCCATACACAAAGCTTGCAGCATTCCCTCACCTACTTTATGGAAACTATATCACTTCAAAGCCCTAGACCAAACCCCACTGGGTTTGCAAATTTAGCCACGACACAATGAGTGGAGAATCCTTTTGTTCAGAGGCAAAAAAACCTCAGGAACTCCTTACTAAAAGGTCAATAGTCCTGGCTTTGATTTGTGTCCTCTACAGTTGTACACAAGTGAGGAAGAAAGAAGAGCAATTGAAGAAAGACAGTGCTGAAAAAAGATGAAACTCCATCAATTCAAATCCATCTTTCTTCTGACCGGATTGAACTGTCAATACTAGGGAATTACTGCAATAATTAGTCCAATCTTGTCCAAGAAAACTTAAGAATCAAGGCCTTAGAGTTGGAAACTTGGCCTTCTTTCTTTCCCTAGACATGGTTAATCTATGTAAATCTGCACCATTTTCTATAAATCCTCACATAAAATGTAAAGGAAATAATCTGTGCTGCCATACTGGTGACCTATTTTTATGTCCTCTTAATGCATCTTAATAAAAAGCAGGCACAGCAGAGGAGAAATTGGACCTACTGGGCTCTTCAAGGACTGAAAATGCTTCATTTAAGGATTTATCTTTTCAAGAAAACAGTACTTATTGTTCCTTTTGAGTTATCCTTGTCAAGAACAGGAGGTGGCAGGAAATCATTAGGCAAAGGATACGTATGGGTCATAGGTGGTATTTTTGAACTATTATTTTAAAATACCTTGAAATATTTTGAAAACATTTTGGGGAGCTGAAGTACAATAGTGTGCAAGATTCTGTAGGCTGACAGATAGCAGCCTGCTCTCTCCCCCTTCCCATTTAGGCACTGACAACCATCTACTTAGATCATTACTCAGTCTAGCCTGTTTTCTATGTCAGCATCAAAAGCCTCCTCTTATGCTCAGTTTTCCTCTGTAGAACTTCCCATTATCACATCACTAATACAAGGTCACTGACAGCCAAACCTCCCAAATACTGCTATGAACATCACTCTTTTATCTGTTTAATCCTGCTATGGAAAATAATACATTGTGGTCATTTTAATACACATCTTTGTGGTTAGACTGCATCTTTCAAAAGGATCATCAAATTATTAATTGGCAATACATTTAATAATAAAATTCCTGTATTCTGGAATAGTGTATAGACCTATGGAATTTTGTGAAGATTCTGACTGAATAATAATAATAAGCAAATAATAACTATCCCAAGCATATGCAATCTGTAGGATATGAGGCAAAATTCACTTCTTCGTTTACCATGGTTGTTTCTAACTAATTGTCTCTATTGTATGACCCTTTCTTCATCCCATTCGTATAATGCAGACTTTTACACTGCAGAAAAGATAGGTACAAAAGCTTGCAAGGTACTGTTATTTCTCTAGATGCAGAACTCTTCTTGTTAAGAAACTATGTCTCTGTAGATATCTGCATAAACAAATCTCTACTTGCTTGAATATTTTACAGAGGAGAAGGAGGCATGGATGTGGTATAATCACTGCAATAGGCCTGAATGTTTCAGAAAAACTCCCTGCTTCATCTACCCAGCCTTCCTTTGAAGCTGTATGTTTACAGGTAAAGGAGGATTCCATTTCTTAGTCAAGATTCCAAAATACCCTTTCAGAAGCACACACCATAGTGCCTTTGAAGATAAAAAGTTAACTCTCTGCTACTTGGTAGAGGTTGGGGACATCAAGCTAGTATTGAATTGGAAATAGTGCCATTAACTTCAGCAATAATCATAACAAAAAGACTGGGGAGGAACCTGTTTGGTTTTTATAACATATTTTGTGGGATCAAGACCTGCAGTGGTGAAGAATGGTGATAGCTTTAAACTGCTGATCATCATTAATTCTAACCTTGAAATAACTATAATGAACAAACAAGGAATCCCAAAGGAGTGCTTCCAGTGTACTTTGAAGAGTAGAACAAGACAGATGATCTTAGTTTGAGCAATACTCATGATCAGTCCCTGGGCTTCTCCTTCCTCAGGAATGCATCCTGCATTGCAGCACAAGTGCAGTCTCTGGCTGGGACTTTGTTGTTCTACAAGCACAGTTATTTACAGAAAAGAAGGTGCTCTCTGAATATGCAAGCAAACATAAACATATACAACAGCTGTCACAAAAAAACGAGTGTTTGAAATGGATGACAGTTCCAATGGCCAGACTGTGCAATTATTTGAGTAGTTTCCCCAGTTTTAGCATACACATCACATTTGTTGCTGCACCCAAATTTGAAGTGTACCATCACTCCATAGCCTGATTCCTAAGTGTGAAAAATCAGTTCAAATCTGTCCCACATCTTCCTTTCTGCCAGTTAGTCAGCTGCAAGAAGACTCCAGGAGGAGAACCAGTCTGCTGCAATACCCCTCAAAGGGCACATTTTTGTCACCTTGGTAGATACATCAGTGCAGAGGGCAATGTACCAATTGCCCCTGAGCAACATGAGAGCTGGAGAGTGATGGATAAACACCAGCAAATCCCATGACTCACTTCCCTGAAGCAGGGAAGAAAAGGGTAAGGAACCCTTTAGAGAAAGCCTAGCCCCATATTTTGGGACTATCATATCTCTTTGAGAAATCAAGATGCATATCTTCCCCACAAGCCTGCAGAAGTGCTTACCCTCACAGATGAGAAACTCCCTGCCCTACTGTGCCTGCATGGCTTGTGAAAGGAGCACAGTCTGTGCAGGACTTAGCCATTGCCACATCAAAGGGTGAATAGACTCTCATATATGCATATTTATATGCTTCCAACCCTTCAAAATTATTTACATTTCCAGGCCTCTATAAAAGTAATAGTTTCACACTGGCCTTGCATAAATGACAATAATAAACAAATAGTCATTTCTAACACTATGTGTTTTAAAATATAACCTATAGCATATGAACAATGTGCCTGGTTGCACTTTCAGAGATTACTACTAGCATATCTTTTACATCCTTCAAGCAAGACGTGGAAACCATGTGGAAGTTTTAAAAGCTCACACTGAATTACTTGATTTATATTCTTCCACATACATTAATTTTTAGTACCATGCAAATATTTCTGTTGGCCCAGTATGCACGGCTCTGGAGAATTTAACTGGATTCACGAATTGCTACAATATCCCTCTGTTAATTTAGTTCTTTCACAGTATATATTAATGGATGACTATCTAGTAAGAAAAGATAATATCTTAGCTTGGAAATTAGATAAATGTCGGTAGCCATTATGACATTGAAATACTGAAAAAACTTCAGATAGGTTTTTAGTCTGACTATTCCTAGCTACTCACAGACTTTAATCAGGTTTTATGGAGGATATTATGCACATATAGTGACACTGGCTGCAAAGCATGAGTCTGGACCCAATGATCCAAATAGATCCCTTCTGCATCTATGTTCCAATAAAAACACTGTAAAATTAACAATAGTAGTAAAAAAAAGCAAGCTTGAAGGTATCTCTGTCCTTTTTTTACTGCATATAAAACTCCTTCTTACAAATAACTAAACATTCTGAGGCAAATATTGTTGACTTTTACAATTCTTGGTTTCAGTGAAAATAGAATTTAAGGTATTTTATAAAAGAACAGCCTTTTTCTCCACGCAAGGAATAAACAGAATAAACCTTTTTATTCAACGTAACAAAGTTCTTGTCCTTCTAGTTTAGTTTAATTTTTGTTCTTTCTACCAAACAGGATGAGCTCAAAGCAGTCAAGCATGTAAGAAGGTTAAAACACCCTTGAAAAGCTACCCTGTTCTTGCTTATAATCTCTGCCCACAACACACAAGCCCCGCCTCTTAGCCTCTTTAGTATTGGTTTTAGGTGTCCAGGATCTCTGCATTTTCCTTTTATGTTTCTGGAGGGGAAAATGAAAGTGTCAGAGAGGAACCAGGCTACAGAGACCTTGCAAACAGACAGGTTTCTTTTCAAATATTTATTTTTCTCATCTTGAGGCCTCCAGGTATGTTTGATTTAAGGCACTGAAAGAGCAATCATTCCAGTGGGTAGAAACTTTTTCACCAAGCAAACAAGCACAAGGATTAGAACATTAGAACCCTAAAAGTGCTCATGTTGCATCACACTTGGTGTTAGCCAAAATTTTCCTGCTAACCAGCTCAAATGAGTTTCCAGGTCAGCTGAGCAATCTCACAGATATTTTTGTGACATTTTACTAGCAGCTCTGATTCATAAATGGATCTCATTAGAAAGTGGGTGTTGATTTCTAGTGATAACTTTTGCCAGGTTGAGAGACATCTGCAAATATTATCTATTGACTTATTTTTGTACAAAACCTGCTCTGCATACACACATTCTTTGTTCAAATAAAAGTTATTGAGACATATGTATTCAGACCTTGGTTGCAGAATTGTGCAAGTGGCTTTTTAAAGGCTAAATAAAGGTCTTTGCATATAGTGGGCACATGAAAATGTCCTGAGGGACTGCATGATGTGTTTTAGCAACACCACTCCAAGAAAAGGCAAGAGTAGCCTACAGTCAAAACCCCTTTGAATAATTTATCTGGAAGATCATTGAGAAAAATGAGTGGGAAGCATGTGGAAAAAATCCCATAAAAGCTCCCTGTTAAGGGAATGAAAGCATAGTTGTTCCAGAAGCAAAAATGACACTGGTGCCCTCCAGTAACATGGAAGACATTGAAACCCATGGTCCACAATGTAAAAAATATTCAATATATTCTGGTTTTATTTTGTGAGGAAGAGACATTTCAGAGGTTTGGTAAACCAAGCTCTTACAGAGAAACAGAGGCAGGAGTCCTTCACTTTTCAGTGATATTAAAAGCTAGCAGGATGAGCTTATTAAAGATCAGGCTCCTCAAAACCATCGAACCTTCACATCTTTAGTTGCCATCTTCATCCCACAGTCTTTCCCAGTTAACTCTAGCTCTTCAATGTTTCAGTATTACTGCCAGGGAAGCAGCAAATCTATGCAGAATCCAACCCAGCATAACCCTTTTTCAAAATTCCCAGCTATTGTCAGCTAAAGCTGTGCAAAACCTGTTGTAAAAATTCAAAGGCTTAAGCACTGACCCAGTACACTCTTATCAACTCAAAAATCTGGACCACTTTTAGAGAAAACACACCAACTCCTGAAGAACTTTGCCCATCCAGGAGAGTGTCAGACAGAATAGGAACCAGGGAAGTCAGTAAAGGGGATATCCAACAGAGATCTGAAAGACTGGAAAGACAACCATGCCCCATTCTGTGGCTGCAGAGAAGGCAGAATGCAGGACAGCCCAAATTACTCAGACTCTTGCCCAAAGCTGGAACAGTTTTCTGAACCTGTGAGACTTAGTGGCAAACAGTTTGACAACAGTCGCCAGCTTTTATTACCACGTCTGATGTGTCTTAGGAACGTGGCCAGCATCTCCACTCTCGAGTCGCCATCATCCCAATGAGACTCTGGTCTCTTGGTGAATGTTTCAGAAAGAGCCATTACTTCTGCATTACACTATTATACTTTTTTCCTTGAAATGTCATTATTTTTGGACTTATACCACTAATACACACACGTACACAAATATGTATATGTGTATGCATATATATATATATATGCATATTTGTATATATATTTTCACTAGTGGATTTTCATCCTGGTCTGCCAAAGAGTGAAGCAGGACAAGAACATTAGTGCTGTCTGTGCATGAGTGCTTGAAGTACAAATTGCTTTAAATTGCTTTATAATAGGAATCAATTACTTTCTGTTTTGTTCTTTTGTTGGTTTTTTTGGGTTTTATGTTTTTTTAAGAGAGGAATACTTCAATATTGTACATTTTCTATGCAAAATATTGCTCTTTTCACTCCACCTGAAAAATTTGGCTGTAAGCTTAGTACTCCTAAGAAATTCAATTGAATTTTTTGAAGACTGACATCTTGCCTTCTTTTTCACACTAAGAAAACAAACCAAAAAGAGTTTGAAGTATTACAAGTTGTATTAAAAATATATTTCTTAAGACGCCTAAAAGTAGAGAAGAGTCTGGTCCAGCAAAACATAGGCTCCAACAATGGAAAACTTTTGCAATATAATTAAGTGTTCTTTAAATTGTAATCTTTATGTTTCAGGCAAGCTGAAATTATGTTTTGTCTCAAGGTTTAGGGTTTTTTAAGTAACTGGAAATGATGGTTAGAATTTTCATAGCAAGAGCTGAAGGACTGTGAAGATGTGAAAACAGCAAAATATGGTTTCAACATGTCAAGACATTCCCCAAGGAAACTAGGTAAGGGTGCACTGCAAATCAAGCAGAGATTGTTGGGTGATGAACAGCACAGACCTGTGCTTACTAAATAATGTTCTCAGTCATCTCAGTAACATTTGACTTGTAAAAAGCAGCAGTGATTTGGTTAGAGCAGATATGCAACAGAAACGACATAGTTGGTGGTCCTAGCTTTTGCAGACTTGCCTTAACACAGTCAAATAGAACAAAATCTGGTGATTTATTGTTGGAATACATTTCACTCTCTGGGCTGGATGCCATGAAGTTAGGGGTCAGGGCTCTGTGGGCTGCAATAAACATATCTTGTTCAAACCAAAAGGCACATCTTACTCCTAATCTTCACACACCAGGGTCTCCCTGGTTCTACTCTATCCATTATTTACTGCAAGCCTTCACATATTAAGTAAGTAAAGATACTATCTACCAAAATGTCACACAGTTTTTTTTCACCCCTGGTCAAATGCATAGCTGGCCCTGAAAATCAGAACCATGCAAGAGTGAGCAGAAAATACGTCATTGGGTTTAAAACACAAACATCAATGTCTTAAAATGTTGGGACATACTCCTGCAATGCAAGTATTCTCCCTGTGAAAAGACCAATCTGACACAATGTAAAATTCGCCTATGGAGAGAGTGGTGGGCCTGCTGCAGCCTTGCCTGCTGTCCTGAGGTGAGGCAACAGGCAGCAGCCTCCTCTGAAAGAGGAAATGCATCCCGGGGTGTCACCACTAGGGTCAGAATGACAGGTGACAGAAAGCTGACTTCAAAACATGACTATCATAATGACTGGCTTTATAGTTGTCAGGTTAAAAAAAAAAACAAAAACAAAAACCAAACCCAATAAACAAACCAAAACCCAAAACAAAAAGAAAAACAAAAAGAAAACAAAAACAAAAAACCAACCAACCAAAAAACAACAACAAAAAAAAACAACCTCTGCCAGTAAGAAATAAATTAATAGGCTTCAAAACTAGGCTTCAAAACTCCACCAAGCTAGGTCTCCTGGGATGGCAGATTAACTTAGCACTGCCCTCTGAATCATTTTGGTGCCAAGATGAGATAAAACAGTGAACTGCATAGCAGGCAGCTCTGCATAAACTCGCCTTACTGAGCACATCGAAACTACCCAGACTGCAACTCCAGAGCTTTGGCTAGAAATCTCTACTGCTCCATTTACACTCACTAATTCTTTATATTAATAGAGAGAATACAATTATAGCAGAGAGTAGGATGCTAGCCAGGATTCCAGTTACAATCCTTATTTGATAGGAAATTAATATGATTACATTCAAATTATAGCAAAGCTACATGGGGAGTATTGGCAGCCTCCTGTAAAGCAGAACTGTAGCAATTGATGTGAATAAAAGGCTCAGGTTCCAAACAGCAATGCTTTATCCAAATACTTGTAATCAATTACCTCTATTCTGCAGTTCTTCAGCTACTCTGTCACAGATATCTGCTCTATCTTCAAAAATAATTAGCACGATCAATCACATTTGCTTAAAACACAAAAAGAGTAAAGGAGATGGAAGTTAAACAAATGAAAAAGTTTTTATATGTAAATTACATCAATACATTAGAGTATATAATTCCAGTACATTATTCACTGCAGTATCATTATTCCTTAATGTCCATGAAAGAGACATGGGAAACCACAAGCATCCTCTTCTCTTTGGTGTTTCTTAGGAGATGTCACATTGAAATCCTCTCCCACACCACTGTGCTCATTAGTTTGAGGAATACTGCAGCCAGAGGGAGTGTTGGGGCTGGTTCTTTAAGAAAAAGGCAACCCACACTGGTGTGGCTGCAGCTTAGCAAGTAAACAGTGTTAACACACAGGGACTGCAAAGTAGATTAATTCCAGTCTATTCCTGGTACTTTGTTGGTGTGTGGTAGCAGCTAAGACTAAATACTTTTCATACCAGTGCTTTCATTAGAGAAAATATGTTATAGTTCAGGAATTCTCAAGGAATAGATTAGCTCCAAATTACCAGAGATAAAACATGACTTGTAAGTGTAAAGACCAATGAATGAACATTGCACATAGTCAAAACAGGATAAGATAAGGTAAACGTGGCACCTAAAACCAGGCCAAATTCAGTCTTACTCACAGGCACTACATTTGAACCTTGCACTTTTTTTCCTCCAAAACTCAGCATATTCACAATGGATCATTTTCCAATAATTCAGCTGTTTTCCTCTCCTAACTGGAAAAGCTACCAGCAAGCATAATTTCCTGAACATTTTTTGACCAACATTTTCAGCTACATTTTTTGTCTTTAAATATTTGTAGACCCATGGAGCCATTACGAATATTTAATTTTATTCTCTAAATGTTATTGACTAGTACAGTAAAACTGGTCAGAAGCACTGTTCTCTCCCCCTCCTGGGGAAGCCTTCAGCCCATTCTGACAGGAGTGGTGTAATCTGCTACATCCTGAAATTTCTTTTCTGTTAATAATATTAAGAACCTTCACCTTTTCAAAGCATCTGATGCTGCAGGAGCTTGCAAAGAGCAGCCTTGACATATTATCATGATATCAGAAATTATAAAATAAAGCAAAAGTAATGGAAAATACAGAGAAAAAACTAGTGAATTGCTTTACTTGTCTTCTTTATTTATGCAACATTCTTCTCAGAAGCAATTAATTCTATTTTTTCCCTGTTAGAAAAAATACACCAGCACCACAAATGAAACATCTTCTTGAGTAAGGAAAAATTGGTGTATGCAAGATAAGCTTGAGATATGTAAGAAAACATTATCAAAATCTTGAATGAATTTCAATTTAAAAGTTATTTTAGTTTTCATAATTTAATGCTGTGAGTAAAGAAATCATAGTACTAAATTTGAGAATGAATAAATATAGAAAGTAATAAGAAAAGTTGTTCGCAAAAAATAACCTAAATGTAAAATTTGAAACTCCTATGATTTTACATTATTGACTGCACATAAGATTTTGAGCTCCATTAGAAATAAAACTACTGGAGTTATGATCAAATTGTTAAATACTAGCATCAGCAAATGTAGCTAAGCAAGTATCTGGAGAGTGGAATACCTTATGGGTTTGACTGCTAGATTTGTACAGCTGGCACCATTTGAGAGTAAATTTACTCATGTGCAATAAAAATCTTCTAATGAACTAAAATCTGCACTGAAGAAACTCCAAATAATGACCCACAGTTGTTCTTAAATAGGTCCTCTCTCTAGGCAGAATTTTAAGAACACTGATCAAACCACTGCAGACCTGTTAGAGTGTTCGGCACTTTCTCCTCTTGGACATTTCACACTATAATAGGAGGAATATAAGCACAAGAGAAAAATCCTCCCATGTGAGGGCAACGCATGACATGGGTGAATCTGCACAACTGTGTAGCATTGTAGACTCCAGACTTGTTTAAAAAAGAGGAAAAGTATGCATACTCAGCTATAAAAAAAAGGAAAAATGACAATGATAATCAGGACCTAAATCACATTATGTATTGGCCTATACATATAGAGAATTCAAACATAAATATTTCAACTTGTTTTCTTTCTCTTTCAATTAGGCATTAAATGTTCACTTGGGAGTCTTGGAAAATTTGCTGCAGACAAAGGAAGCAGCTCCAAAATGAAAATGCAGTCTCCTTTCATGAGAGCTTGCAGTGTTCTCAAACAAATCCCTTTTCTGACATAATTTGCCAGAAAAGTGTATTGGTTTTAGTATTATTCAGACAGAATTCATAGAACATGTTTTATATCTGACATTAAACTAAATTATGATAGAACATTAAGATTACATTATAACATTTTGGCTCTCTGACAGCTCAAGGCACCTGTTCTGAATAACAAATCCTCCTGACTCTGAAACTTGCGTTCCTTAATCTTCTGATAAATAATCTTTTGAGTGTTTAAAATCCACTGTTTCTAGAAAAAAAAACAAAACGAAAAAAATCCCAAACTTTGTTACCTGCGTACTCCTGCAAAACAAGCATGAAACAGATGAAAGTGGAGTGGCTTTACTCAAAGAAATAGCTGTAGGAAATCACGAGTTCCCACCTCCCAAAGGCTGAGTGGCTGAAAAGGAAAGATTAATTATCCTTCAAAGGTGCCTGTTTCTATAAAGGGAGCCAAGAGTAACAAGCCTATACTTAACATGTAAATATCTGAAGGCAAGTGAGAAACACTTCTCCTGTGACAGATTTTAACCCTTTGTTGTAACTACCTTTCTAGTGAGGCATGCAGGATTTTATTCAGGACAAGTTAAGCACAAGATACTTCAGTTAGAATGCCCTTTCTCTATATTTTTGAGATAGATAAGAACCAATTTTAAAACTTTCCCCAATCTTTTGCCAAGAAACTTAATAAAAAACTGTATTAAATTGCCCAGAAAAAGTGTGAAATCCTCCAAGACATCAAGTCAAGCAGATATCTCATGGAAAAACCCTAAGTTGTTCTAATTCTGAGTAGATGACCAATAAGGCTCCCTTCAAGCTTACTTTGCATGTTTCCATGGAATAAAAAATACATAAATCATTAATTTTGCAGACTTTCCAACACCTTCAGATTAAATAGGAACACTGTATTTTTGCTAGAGCAGATTTCCTCTAACCACACACAAATCTGTATCTATGTAGACCTCTTTTTACATGTCATCTCCCATTGAATGTGTTCCCAGAGGATTTACCTTCACAAGAAATATTCTGGAGGAGAACCACCCCTGTTTCTATCGCATTCACAGTTCCACATTTACCTAAAGCAGTAGAGACCACACACTCCACCTCTAACAGATATCTTTGCTGGTATTACAGAAAAAGAATGCACTTGTTTTGTTTGTTTTTCCACTGTCTGCTTTTTCAGAAAAAATGGAAGCAAGACTGCCAATAACAACGATAGCATGCAACATTTCCTGTTCTATCTTCTAGAAGGGAATGACACCTTCTAAAAGTCTGTTGGAAGTGTATTTTTCTAAAGACTGAAACAAAAGCCAAAACTGTGGTGTTTAGGTCCCTTAAAAAGATATATCATGCACACATGACTATGAAGGTCAGAATTTACAAAGATGATCTCTATGACAGCTCCCTTGACCGCAGTTGCCTGCTCTTGCTAGTATAACACTAAATGTTCACCTTTGATGGACATAGGTGGATCATTCCCCTTTGACACAGGCTTTCCTTAGATTTCTGCCTTCTTCAATGAGAGCTTCCTTCTCTGCTTGGTCTGTACAAGTGTAGAAGTCCTGAAGGCTGAAAAGGCACTTTACAGCTCTGTCTCCAATGGATGTGTTCAAGCATAGTCCAAGATCTCACTTTATATACTGTCCCCATACACTTATCAGGTAGCAAAAATGATTACTTGCCCTTTTTTTTGATTTGGGAGCTGATGAGATACAGGTTATAGGGTTTTCCTAGCCCATGGGGACATATTAAGCATCCATCTGTTTGTGGTGTGGCCTCTTTTCAAGTGGGGAATCCTTCAAATACAAGCCTTCCTGAAGACATTGCACTTAAGATGCAGTTTCACAGATTGCTACAGACAACAAACTAAGAGCTACCAAACACAAGATAAAATTGGGATTAAGAAAGTATAATCAAAGAACTCTGAGGGTAGATCAAAGGTTTTTCTGGAAGAATAAGCTCACACAGTAAGGAGGTCTAATCTGAATCACAGCAATAGCCATGCAGCTCTACAGCATGAAACAGGAGGATTCACAGGCAAGGTGAGTCAATACAAGGACTGGAAGATAAAAAGTGTGCACAGGCAGGCCAGCACATACACACGTGGAACCAACAACTGGAAACTTCACTCAAAGAGAATATTGGTTTGTAAAAATGGAAGGGATAAGAGGGTGAGGGGTAGAGGAAGTGGAGAGGGAGTGACATATCCAGGTCTGTTCAGCTGTCGTCTGACACAAAACCTGGTCTCCATTCTTCTTCCCAAAAGTTCTGCTCAGGGAAAATGAAATTAAGAAAAACAAGATTCAGACACTAAGCAGGAAATAACATGTTTCTCTCCATTCTATTTTGTTGTCCCCCTACTGTGTTTGTGTGTCATGTCTGTCTTTTAAGAGCAACCTCCCCCTGTAGGGGACTGATGATTCTTTTCTTGTGCTGAGGACTTTCTTGTGCCTTTCTTGTTGAGGGGTCCCTCAGTACACAGATGTGCCAAACAAACCCATTTGCCATTGGATCAGGAATCCCTCCAATGCAAGCAGCAGATAGTGGTGGGTTTTTGCTCTGTTTTTTTGTATGCCTGGGGTNTTTCTTTCTCTTTCTTTCTTTTCTCTAAACAAAGTGTACTGAAACAGAAAATAATCTAAAAAACCCCAACAAGTACAAGTTTATTTTCTTCTAAAAGTGATTCCTGACTACCCAGATCAGAACAATTTGTCTTTTAATTGCCATTGAACTTGAAACTTGCTTTGAATTGTAAGTAAATGAACAATCATAGGAGAATTGCAGCTTCCTTCTATGAAGAAAGGGCAGGTGGATTGGATCACATTTTTACTGGTCAAAAAAGGAGCAGCTCAAATGCAAATGAAGACAGCATTGAAGTGAGGTCACAATTACTGTCCAAAACACTCTGTTCATTTTTCAGCTGTTACAACCCCCATTCAGCCAGATGTTATTTCTTTCTCATTGTCCTTAATGGTTGGCTTGTAAAAGAGAATTGTCTGGATTTGGGCTTTTTGATCTCTTCCTAAATAAACATTTCTGAATGACCATTTCAAGTGTTTTTGAGAAAGCTTGGAGTAAGCCAGCAGCTTCTTTGTCAAATCTGTTGAGAAGCTAACATGCAAATACTTCTGCATATCAAAGCAAAAGGATTTGATGAAGAGTCCAGCTGTTGTGTTCCTCATGTCAAAAGTGTAATTTTCCTTTCAGCTTCTACAAAACAGCCTCAGGATTCCAATATCAAACTTCAACTTTTGCACAAATTAATTTTTACCAATATATTTTCCTTTGTTCATGACCATCTTTACTGAGTTTTGTTTTTCTTCAGTGAAGAGGAGGAAGCAGTGAAGTGACAAACTTCAAAACAAAGGCACCATTTATATATGACACTTTATATGTTAGAAGAACTTGAAGAACTCTTTGGTTCAAAGCCAAGCATTCAGAGATTGAGGAAAGTCAGAATGAAAACTGCCTGGACAAACTTAATCAGGCAATACAGGCTTTCATTACATGAATGCACGCAATCATTTTCTGTTCAACTCCCATCGTGACTTGGGTACTGTGTTGTGCTCACTGCTGTGCATTATGCACAACCCAGGTTTAACTCCTTAGAAAGAATTTCCTTGGGGGATTGTTATATTGGTATCTTTTTCCTCCTCAGTTCAGATTTCCTCCCTGTTTTTGATCCCACTAGATTCTGCCTCCACCATGGGGGCAAGGTGGTTGTGAGCAGACACTAGTTTTATTTTCTGTCCCAGTATCCAAACTTGGACAAAGTACTCATGTCCAGACTACACATCCGGTATCACTTTCAAGAGGAGCATGAATTTGGTGGGCCAGATGAAGGGAATATACCTAAATATGCTATGGAAAACACATGCTAACTCCAGCTCATCCTAGGAACAAGGAAGGAGCTGACTGCTGATAAGGAAGAACAGACTGCTGAGCTCTGAAAAGTCCCCAGCTCTGTGTAAATTACAACATCTCAAAGGTGAATTGGGGCAGCTAATCATGAGGTGCACATAAAAGACAAACTTCAAGCTCATTAAAGCATAGAACAGTTGAACTTTGCAAACGGAAAGAAATTCCAGAATTATCTTATCCTCAGATAAGCCTGATTTTTTCCAAATATAAAACATAACCTGAGGCAATGCTATGGCATGGAAAGTTTTAGTAATAGCTTGGAAAAATTAAAAACAACTTTAAAGGTAAGGTTAAAAAGAGTTTGATGATGGGAAACATCAAGCAGTCTTATCCACAGATAATACTACTGAGTTTGCTTGCCAAATGCAGAGATCTCTTACAATAATTCTTTACAGTATGTCCTTTCTTACATGCAGGTGGTTTTAAATAAAATTAAATTCAAATAAAACAGACATTTTAGTATGACCAGCCCACTCCTGCACAATTTTCTAGTTCCTGATCAGCTCTATATGCCCTACAAAACTTCAAAATCCAGTAGATGCATTGATTTAGCAAGAGGTAAACATGTCAGTTTTTCACTTTTAAGCTAACCAGTCACATAATATAGTTTATTTCTCCAGTGCTACGAGGGTACTTAGAGAGCTCTACAACAGTAAAGCAGACCTTCTTTGTAGCCCAAAGACTGTACAGCCTAGGTTGGCCCCAAATATTTTTCCAGGAGGTAAAATTCCTGCCTAAGAAACCCATCTCAGCCCACACTTGTAATAGAAAGGAGAAAGTTCATTAGATCACCATATGTGTTTATATCAACCATGTGGGTAATGGACCATTTGAAAACCTATCTGGCACTTCATTTGGAAAACCAAAACTGGCTGACATTGGGAAGAGGATTTAAAATCACAAGAATTTCACCAACAAACTCCATTTCCATTTTTCTTTGGCTTAGCATATATTCTTGCTTTTTTTTCTGTTTAGTCTATAAAACTTAGTGGGATGTCAGGGTCAGGGATTTGTTAGTCACAGTCCATTTGCAGGTCAGACAACAATGAATGTCATATTGCTTGCTAGGTAATAACTCAATCTCTTCACTATTCCCAGGCAAGTTTTCCCTTCTCACTACAATTAGCTTCAGTAGGAGCCAAGTAATCTCATGGCCTTTTGGAGGTGTGAGGAGAAAATGTCACAGGCATCCATAGCCATTTCTTCCTGCTAGCATAATTTCCAGAGAGAAAAGCAGAGTCTAAGAACACTAGATGCCACTGTCTCATGGTCATTAGTCAGGCAGTACATACAGGGCTCTGTAAAAGCCTGAGGTGAATGGCAGGTCCAGTCACTCAGCTTGTGACAAAATGCTGCAAAAGATTCACATTTCAGAGAAAGCTTTCACAAGATGTGAATTGGAAAGCCTTCACAGCATAACACCTGCACATCTAAAGGACCCTTGTGGGGAAGGATGTAATGAACAGGGGATGCCTTAAGATAAAGTGCAATGGTACTTAGCCAAAGCTTAGAGATTGTGCTTTAAAAGAACATGGAGTAATGTTTGAATTTACTTGATATTATTTCTACACATCTGTATTTACATCTAGTCCTCTGCAGGCACAAGTCTAAAATACTGCTGTTTTCTACTAGCCAAGCACCCTGTAATTCAGTTTGGCATGAGAAAAAGAAGTGTTTTACTGGTGATGACCTACATTTTTGGAAGAAAAATTACTAAAGAGAACAGAAGCCTAAGAAAAATAGTGTTATTTCTTTCTTATTTGTCTAAAAGTTGTCGTAGTCATCTCTTGCTGAGTCAGCTTGGCTTCTATGAAAATAAGAACAAAAGGGCAAATTTGTAAATGGTTGTTTATCAGTGAAGTCAACACCAGCAGTAGGGTTCTAGACAGAAACTCACGAAAATCAAAGTTTATTGCCTACTTTTACTTTTTGTAGCAATTAATGGAAGTACATCTCTAAGAAAATCTGCTTGAATCAGTTTATTGACAGTGTTTGTGAACAACAGCTAAAGGGCTCAAACAGGCAACCTCTGCTGTAAACCGAATCCATCAGGGCAGCACAGACCTACCTAAATGTCAAGTGAAATTATTAAAATTTTTTAAACCTCTAAGCCTTTTTGAGGAAGCAATCTCCTCAGCTTCAAACATTGTGCATTTTATATTCTTAGCAATAAATTCTGGAAGATGTCAATATTGACAGAAGTTTTTCTCAACTATGTCACCCTAAATGTCCTCAGTATATTACAGAGCAAATAGTAGTGCAGGTTGTGTCATAAGAGGGAAATTTTCTTTGGTGACTCTGTTGCCAACAATAGATATAAACCAAATATTGCTTATTACAAATATTTCTTCTGAGACTGTTTCCCAGACTGCCAAAAGATTTATAGCATTTTCCCCATTGAGATTGGCTCACGTACAAAAAAAAATCTTTATGAAAACAATTCAGATGAAAAGGTTTTTTTCCTGCACCAAATAAATATACATTGCAAAGTTGTTCCATAATCATAAAAATATACGCACTAATTTTCCTAGAGGAAGAGGCAGCTGACACATGCCATTTAGCTGAACAGGCAGTGCTAAAGGCATCAGGATGTTTTGTAGAAAGCAAACTAAACGACAACTAAACTAAACTGGCACAGTATTAATAAGTTCACCTTAAAGTTCACCTTACTTTTACCTAGCTCATGATTAGTGCTTTTTCTTTAATATTCTTTACTAATTAAATATTTTCCATTCTTCCTCTTTATTAATAGGTGGGCAAACCAAAACATACAATGTAGAAAGACAATCCGTAAAGTCAATCCAGTTGAGCCAGACCACGTGGCAGATGCAGAGTTGGTCCTGGTCTCCTTTAAAAACCTGGTTTTATTCTGCCTGCATTGTTGGATATGACCTGCACATGTACCATCCCTTTTTTTTTCTTCTGGAAGGAAATATTGTTACAGGATCAGAATCTACAGTACACTCCAGCAGGTCCCTGGGCTCCAGGACCAAGAGAGAATACTGAAAATTCTTCCAGAGCTCACCTACACCATGGTTAAGACATAGATACTATCTATTTTAACAGCTCCATGCTTGACATCCTTTTCAATTTTGATGAAATAAAAGATATTCAGACTTCTGCCAGGATTGAAAATACTTTTTAAAAATCTTAAAATTTGATAGCCACAGTAATTTCAGTAACATGAGTCAGCCCTGCTAATCAAACCCACAACACTTCCACAAGAGAACTTTTGTACCGCTAATTTTATTCCTCTTTGTTTTTTCTGTTTCTTTTCCCTTCAGAAATCTACCCCTCCGTTCCATGTCTGCCTGGTTTAACATTTCCTAACATCTCTCAGTAATCTGTTTCCACAATTCACTGGAATGTAGCATTTTTCTCTTTATAACAAGCCCTCATGAAATATGAATGCTACAAATTAGCAAACATTTCAGGCATGTTGAGAGATAAACTGTGCATGATATTTGGAATAAACCCAGTGAAATCAGAGCATCTTGCAAAACCAAGTTCTTGTATATTTATGCTTTGGCTGCTATAAATCATTTCATTGATTTGCTACTACACTAAGAAATACATAGAAACAAGCTGGCATGCGCATATGCACATTCCTTGCTAAACCTACCTAGGAGGAAAGAGCCTCTTTAGGAAGACGTAGTATTTTTACAAATAGAAGACTATACATAGTTTCAAAGGTGCAATGCTTTTTCACCACCAGTGTGTTTGGTTTTTTCCTACTATGATCTATTTCTACTATGAAAAGCAGGATAGCATGATACCATAACACATCCCAGGGGCTTGCATCGCACTGCCAACTGTTTCTTCACCAACTGTGATGTGAGAGAGCAGAAAAAACAGATCCTTGGACCACATGACAACACCCACTTTGCATGGAGATGTAGAGCAATGTGGACTAAATAGTGCTTGTGTACCTTGAAATTCCTCAGTGGAGACTTAAATCTTTGTCTTTTCCAGATTCTTTTTCATCCCATACTTTCTGTGACCCCTAGGTACCACTGACCACTACAGCTTCATCCCTGCCAGACCGAAGTGCATGTATCTAGAAAGACACATAGAGCACGTGTAATTTTTATCCTGATCTTATCAATACATGATTTACACAGGCAACTACAAATTTGAGAACATCACCAAGAACGTGACAATAAATATAATTTCTTCTTTAAAAACAGTCATTAATACAAATAAATTTGACATGAAATTTCAACATTGCAGGTCGAGAAGAATTGGTCCTTGAAGGATTGCACTCATCATCATTCTTAGATCTGTGTGTAAGTGAAAATAAGAGACGCTACTTTTATTCAACACAGAAACTTCATTTTAAATGCGTGCACTTTAAACACACAGCTCTGAGTTTTCCTGTTTGTCCTGATATCAGAGCATTGAAATTAATTGACAGGGACTCATTTCACCAATCTCTCCCTCTGTCTCTGTGTCTACTTTTGACTTGCACTGTATCTCTAGGACCAGAAGCAAAGGTTGAAATCTGAATCATGCTTGCACTTCTGCTGTTCAACTCCCAAGGCTTTTGCTGTTTATCTGTTTCAGAATCCACCAAAATGGCACATTTTGAAACAGAAACCCAACTGACTCATAGATCTGCTTTTTGATTGTAGCTCAAATGTGTCCAAACAACATATGTTGGATTTCACACATATTTATTTTTAAATTCCCTATTTTTTAATTTTTTTTTGTAATCTGAAGGTAATATTGTTATTTCTTGAACTGCTGTGAATACAAAATAATCACAGATGGAAGTGCAACCTGAGTACACATTGTCTGTGTTAACTCTTTATGACATGATGTACCTGACAGACCTTATATCTACATTTGCTTACCCCCCAACAAAAGGATGGGTTTACACTTTGATTGGAGTTTCATTCAACTTCTGATGCAGATAACTGATTCAATAATATCCCACAAAAATGCAGACACTGCAAGCAACATTGCATCATATTGTTAAATAATATGCTTATTTTGACAGGAGAGAAAGCCAACTTAAATGAAGACTTTGTGTTCTTTTGGATGTCTGGATTATTTAATGTCAGGTCAAATCTACAAAGGATAAATTTTATCAAACTTGAGGGAATAGCGTTAGGGTTGTCCTGTTCTCTGTGCTCTGAAACATTTGGCATTTGTGAGATAAAATGATTGTAACATCCTCAGCACCTTTATGGCAGGTGATGACAGTTCCATAGTAACTGAAAACTTAGAAAGAAACCCAAAACTTATATAATGATAATCAAACAAGTTAGACTGCTTCTTCCCTTAGTTGGTCTATGACTGATAACCATTTATAGAATCTGCATACTTTTTGATTTGAAAGTAGACAAAACAGTTCAGGCTCTCTGTCACTGCCACAGGACAGAAAGATGGGATTATATCATATGAAAGGTGGTATTTCACATCCAGAGCTTAAAATTACTTCTAGTCAGTCTCATGTTGTTTAATTAAATCATGAGAGCAAAATCTTTTTTAAGGTGGTTTGCTTTTCCTGTGCAGTAAGGCAACACTTTCCATATCCTTATTTTATAATTACGGCTGCACACTGGAAACAGAAACTAACAAAGTCCATGCCACTGTTTATGCGCCATCAGCTGAAAAACGCATCAGTTAAGTTTTTATTCTAACAAAGAATGAGAAAAATTATTAGATAGCCTCCCTAGTCTAGAAAACTCTGTCCTGGGTGACTTTATGTCCTTTACCACTCTCAAAAAACACAGAACAGGTCATTCTGATTACTTTTCAGATTCTCAGGCAAACAAGAAGCACACATAGTCCCAGCTCCCTTAAACATGACCTACCTGCAGCTCTACCTGTTGTGTACCAGTGGAACATTGGATCCTCCAAAAGTAGGCATAGGAGATGCCTTACAGAAATGGCATTCAAGCTTCACTGCCATCTGTGATCCATTCCCCTCCTGCTCTCACAACATTAGCTTGTTGCTGTACAGCACATTCCCTTTAGTATGTGTTTGTGGACTGGTTGTCCCTGGTCCCTGGAGGTCCCCATGGTTTTCCAAATAAATAATGACACACAAACAGAGGTTTCCCTGACAGAGGTTTCCTCTTAACTGCCATCTCCACCAATTACTCTGAAGGCAAAGCTATCCTTATCACAGCAGCAGCACTTCCCCTCCATCATCCTGAAACACGGCATCAGTTGTTCTCACATGCCTGTCTGCAGTCCTCTGTGAAGGACTGCCTTGACCCATGACTTCACGCTGTGTGCTCACTAACATGGTCTCCCCTTACACAGTGGCTAAAGAGGAGACAATTCAAAAAGTTCAATCACATCTTCTAGCTTCCTGATACTCTCTGTTTTACAAAAGACCTTGAACAAACAGGAACAACTTTGTGCTTTCAGGTTCCCAGGCCTTTTACCACTCAAAAGGAAAAGCCCCACATCAGTGCTTGGTGGATGTGAATTAAAATATGTCAGTTAAGCAGCCTATTCATGCCCATCTCTCAGTTCACTATCACTTCCCTGCCCTGAAGTCTGTATATTTCAAATTAATCTCACAGTCACAGTAGTAGGATCTGAGATTAATTTCTATTTCAGTTAAGTATATAACCAGTGTAAAAACACAACTGCATGGGGCTGCTGTGACTAAAATGTTTTGTCTCATCTAAGCACAAGAAAGGCATTAAACATAGACTTTTACCAAAGCAGACAGACAGAATATTCAGAAGTCAAATGATTAACGAAAAGGAGAAGCTGGCAAACAAAACAGGTTAATTAACTGTACAAATACATAATAATACAATCTACTTATGAATAATTTGATACATTTCAGTATTTAAATTAAATTTTAAATTTTCTCTGGTGATAAACAAAGTATTGGAATTTAAAAAATTATCCTGATATGTTTATGTCTCTAATGAGATGTTATACTAACATTGGTCTAGATACAGGCTTCTGAAGGACAGAATACCTAGGTGACCTTGGAAAGTCTGAATCCTCCCATTTGTTTGCGCTGCATCCTTTGGCATGACAAGGGACAATCATAGTTCTCTTACTCAGAGCACCTCCTTCTCTCTGGCTTTCAGGAATTCAGGAACTTGTATCTATTCAGGATGGTATTCAAAACACTGTTTTTTACACTTCCCCTACCCCTTTTTTGTTTTGTTTTGATTTGATTTGTTTTTCTGCATTCATATAAAATATTCTTTACAAGCTCTTCACAATATATCAGTGTTACATCTACCCCTTCTTCATTAAGCTCTGAGCTCAACTGGCTTACAGACCTAGCCCCCATCACTCATTTACTGAATTTTTAAGTATAAAAGGCTTTGTTTATGCATCAATACACATCTGAATAGACATGTCAACTTTTTTCAAATCTTTATCCTCCATATCTTCTTTTACGTAAGGTCTTCAGAAATGAAAATAAGGGCATTTTAAAGGCTGCCCTTCATGACTGTCCTACTGATTCTGTTCTTGGCACATAAATGGTCTTTTAGTAATTCACACAAACATATAAAACCTAACCTGTAAATAGAATCCCAAGTTAACTGACAATCTGAATGGTCAGAAGTTCAAGTCTGAAAGAGAAAACAATTACTTTCTTCAGTGGAAATCAGTATCAGGTAAAGGTTATGACTTGAACGTATATTTTCTAAAAGAGTATGATGAATAATTTCTTGCTTTACTAATTTCTCCAGGTAGAAGTGTAGATGTGATTGTAAGCACAACACTTTTAAGCACAGGTCGAACATTTATTTTTCATTAATGTTCTACAGCATATCAGAAGGCAGATATGAATATCCGTCTCTATTTTCACAAAGAAACCAGACCTGAGGAGATTCGTTTCCCCTCCAGTCACATGGCAGAGCTATGTGAGGGTCAGGAACAGATGCTCTGTCCCCTGAATAGATGTCTTGTACTCTGCCTGCTGTGTCATGCAGCTTGTCTGAGATATATTTGTATCACTGCTGTAGAGCATATGTGCTAGATAGGATGAACACCTTTTAGCTTCAAATATTGAATACTGGATTTTGCCATAAATGTCACATAAAAAGGTCTTTCCAAGCCGAAGGCATTTCTGAAAAAAATAGAAAAGAAAAATACTTGCTCTTTGAATAGTGGAGACTTGATTTGAAGCTGTTATACTTTTTTCTAAGAGGAGAGTGCATATTTACTTGGACACAATCTTTATTTATTTGGTCTGTAAGGCTGAGGTGAAAAGCACTCAGCAATATAATCTGAAATAACTGAGTGAAACTATTGAGAACTTTCAAGTAAACCTTTTTAAACACTAGTGGCTTACTTTCATGCTGAGGCTTTCTGAAGTATTTACCTGGTAGTTTCATAGTACATTTTGGACCAAGTATCTTTTTTATTTCCTTCAAAAAACACTTAACAATGAATGCCTTCACCATATCACAGTCCATATAGAACAAAACTGTGATACAGACAGAGATACTGTCATTGAGGAACTTTTTTGTTTTATTTTGATTCAATGTCTCATATCTGCAAGATATATGCCATGCCCTGAATGCCTGGTTTTAGAATTAGGTAAACAAAACCTAAAGACACTTTTCTTGGCTATGAAACAATCAGTCAGAAAAAAACTTTGAGGTCTGAGCAGATGAAGTGCTTGAACTGGCAAATCGTGTTGTTACTTCTGGAACAAACCTGGGCAGCAGGGAAGACTGGCTGTAATTAAAGGCATTACGTACTCTGACAAATAGGGCTGCATATATCATTACCAGCAGTTGCCATTGAAAGGGTGTCTATAGTGGAGAAGGCAGGGTAGATTACTGTGGAGCCAGGAGAGTTTAGCATTTGGCAAAAAGTAAGGGCCTAGTCTTTTAAAGGGGGTGATCTAGAGGATTTTTAATTTTGAGCACATTTCTGAGTTTAAAATATATTACCTAATTTTAATTTTTTTTTAAACAGCATAGTCCCAGCTTCAGTGATCATCAAGCTGAAGGTCTCTCAGGACTCAGATTGATTAACAAGCAGCAAGCTTTTCCAGCTAACTATTGCAACTGCATGTTGCAGAAAGCACTACACTTTTCACTGTGAAACCAGAAATGAAAATTATTATTGAAAGTAAATGGAAAGGCACCTTGCTAAAAGGGCATGTGCCCTTCCACTGCTCTGTACAAAAATGGAGAGATACTATTCCAAATCTTTGTCTTCCCATTCTGTCTGCAGACTTTCTAGTTTCTCTAGTTGGCCAAAAGTGTCAGTCAGAGGCTAAGTCCCAATCTCTGATCTCTTTCTAGTCTTAAGGCCCTGTGCCCATCAAGTTCATATTGAGAATTATAAATATCCAATAATCCCAGCACAGTAAAAGCTCTAGGAGCTTCTGCTAACACAAGCCTCTAAACCCTATTTCATAGGATCTGTGTTGCCTATGTGTGAACATCTGTGAGACAGTGTGGACCCTCAGAAAAATTTTGTTAGCATAACAGACTTAATGTTATAATAATAAATCACTAGCTTCAGAAAGGTTCACCTCATATAGTGTCAGATTATTCCCTCTTTTAATATGTTAACTAGATTAGTCTTGGTTTCTTCAGTGATAAACAGCCATCAGGATATTTAAAAGTGTCCTCACACATGAAGAATAAGCTTGTGTTTAAATCACCTAGAAAAGCATCTTGGTACAAAAAAACTTCAACAAACCTTGGAAATTAACTTGCTTGGTGTTTCATGTAGACACAAAGCCATCAACAGCAATAGTCCAGAGCTGGATTTCTATTGGCATTATTTCCTTATTGTACTGGTTTGAAAGCAAAACTAGTAAGAGACTCCAAGTCAGTAATACAATTTAATAGGGAAAAAAAGAGAGAAAAATAAAATACATGCAATAATACAAAAGAAAACTACTGAGATAGTCAGAATACAACCTGACACCCTCAGTCAGGGTGTTGGTAGCAGTCTGATTAAATGGTGGCTGCAGTCCTCCTGCAGTGACAGATGTAGTTCAGTTGAAGCAGTGCTCCTGCAGAAGTGTGCAGTCTCCGAAGGTTCAGTGATAATGTGGAAAAGGTCCAACTTTCCTCTAGGATTCAGTGGAAAGAGGCTGCTTTGGTGTTCCAAATCTCAGTTTTTATTTAGGTAGGAAAGGCTTAGCTCCTCCCCCTGGCTGGAGCATCTCCCAATGGGATGATGTAATTTTATCAGTCATACAGTAGGATTTAATGGCCCATTAACAGAAGATATCTTCTGGAGGAAGAATGGGTTGTGAAAATATAAAGATGACAGTCCCCCTGATTTTATCAGATGGCCTATCAGCAGAGGATATCTCCCACTGAGATAAGGATCACCACCCCTCCCCCTTTCCAACAGATGGTGATAGAATACACATTTTTGCATTGTAACCCAGGACACTTATCCACGAAATTCAAACAGAGACCTAAAGACAAGTATTGGATCTGTGCCAGAGTAATAAAACAGTTCAGCAGAGAATGAAGAAACATTGTGATCCTAGATAAAGTCTACATCACTCAGTGCTGCTCCCGTCATAAGGGAAGCAATCACATGTGCTTCCATTGGCCTAATTTAACCCTAATGTTATTTTCCACGGTAATACTTTAACATTTCCCTTTCAGCTTCCCTATGAAATGCTTGAACTCCTTAATAAAGACTCAGTGGGAACTAATGTTAAAAAGCAAATAACAGTGAAGTCAAACTAAAAGCTTATTTATCCAGTCAGATTTTAGGCTATAAATAAAGCATATAATACAGCATAAAAAGTTTGGTATCTTAAGCATTAGCTTGTCTTGGAGCACTGTCTTGAGTCACTACTTGAACCTAATCTGAACTAAAGACCATTTTGCTATAGATATAGTAAGTGATAACTCTTCGTCACTTACAAAAGAAAAGCAAAACCCAGCTCTGGAGACTCTGAGACGAATCTAACATATTGACTTAAGATATGGATTCCATCCAGCTAGACTGCTTCCTATTCATTTCGATAATACTAGCCAATTAATGAGCTTTGACAGCACTGATTTTGTTACATTTTGTCATCATTCTTGCTACAAAAATCACTCTAGCAATGACAGAACCTTGCTATGTATTTGCACCAGACTGTGTTATGGCTATTTGTATTTGTAAACACAAACAGTGCCTGGGAGATGAAATAATACCTCAGTCAAGCCATAAGCACACTTTCATCACAATTTCCTCAACGAAGGCTGGTTTAATCTAGTATTTCCTGACAAATATTCCAAGGAATGCTACAAGACATGTGTGGAAGTAAACTCTGACTGCAAAAAGCAAAGTCATACGTAAGTGAAGCAGATTAGTCCACCATGTGCTAAGGAGGACTGGTATGTTAACAAGAAAGTGGACAAATTTTCCCATCCTCTGCTACCTTGACCTTCCCACAGGACCTCTCCTTTTGAACTAATTCAGCTTGCAGAAAAGCATTTCTGGAAAGTCACAGAATTATGTGGGTTTACAAATAAGAACTTTTTATTTTCTCTGAGTTGTACATGAAAATTTGCAATGCTGTATGAATTTGATGAAGTAAGCTTGAATTTATTAGTAGACAAAGGAGTTTGAAATCACAATAGCTTGTGCTTATACACAATAAAAACCGTAGATGAGTTGATGAGATCAGTAGTGAATGTTCTCAAGTTCAGCTTTTCACTTGTTATTGTACAACTGGAAGCAATGTTTGGATTCGTAATGCCAAAAAGATTTAAATGTTTTGAATTGCAATTAAAACATCTAAAAAACATTATTTGATTTTTAAAATTTGCATTTAACCATGAGACAAGGCTGTCCTGATAATTATGTCCTTATTGCACAGCAAGATTTTATTTTCCTCCCCAAAATGACATCAGATTAAGCTCACATACACGGAAGGCAGATTTCAGACACACTCCTACTGGACAGTCATAACATTTGCACAATTTTTTCAGGTAAAATACCAAAGCTGTGTGACTGTGTAACAACTTGGATGGCCTTCCCAAAAGGAAGGGCACCTCCCTTTGCAAGACCAGGACATAGTCACTAGCTGTTGCTCAGACAACTGTTCCAATAAGAACTGGGATCATGTATGCCTTTGATCAATTTATAAATCATTTATAACCATTACTAGGTTAACTGTTAACCAGCCTGCCACTTGAATTCTGAGCAATATGAATGGGTGGGGTTGTCATTTTCTTTTTTGTTTTATTAATCTTCAGCCTTCTTTTTTGTTGTTGTTTTTTGTTGGTTGTTTGGGTTTTTTGGTGTTTTGGTTGGTTTTTTTTTTGTTGTTGTTGTGTTTTGTTTTGTTTGTTTGGGTTTTTTTGTTTTTTTGGGTTTTTTTTGTTTGTTTGTTTGTTTGGTTTGGTTTGGTTTTGGTTTTTTGTTTTGGTTTTTTGGTTTTTTTGGTGAAATGATACCAAAAATCTGTTTGTTTAGCTGCTTGCATTTTAAAAATTCCATTCAGCAAACATTGCACATGGAAAAAGTATAATATTAAAGACAGTTGTAAAAACCCCATCTCATCTGTTTTATAGCTCTGTCACCATGTCCTGGACTTTGTGTTTAACTTGAAAATAAAGCATCTTTATCTGCTAACATAGCTCCATTCCTCCCACTCTCCCAGGGGATTATTCTCCAGCTTCCACTTTTAATGTCCAGAATAAAAGAGAAATAATGGAATCCCTCCTCCCCAGTACAAAAGGCTTCCTCTCTTAGGTGTCTGTTTCCATTTGCGTGAATATTCCAGATGGATGAAAAGTGGAACTTATTCAACATAGTCCATCAAAATATCAGCCTGCTAAACAGAAGAAAGCATTTACTGGGTCCATCCAAGATGATCCAAATCATCCTTTACCTCTTGTTCACTATTAAAATAGAGAATTAAGTAGCAACTATATTTTTATAAGTTATTAAATTAGTTTTCTTTCAACAGGGTATATTTGAGACGTTCTGAATTGGCGGTTTCATCTGGAATCTTCCAATAATACCAGAACTCATTTTTAAGAGATGGGGGGAGGTGACAGGGAACAAAACATACAGAGCTTTTATTCCATCGAATTTCAAGGACCAGCTGTGACAGGAAAGGAAAGGGTGGGGACAGGATCAGTAAACAGTCTTCGATTTCTCCTGCAAAGCAAAACACAATTAAAAACAGAAAATAGAGCTGGTGAGAAGGGGGGAGGGCAGGCAAAACAGAAACTGGAGAGGACACCACTAATAATTTTTTTTAAGTATTCTTTAGAAAAGAACTACAACAAAGATCTGAAATAGAGTTTAGGTGGAACTGAGAAAGAGAAATGGCAACAATAGACAGACTTCACAAGATGAATAAAAGCTGGTAAAATGGGTGTTTTACATCCCTTGAAGAAATGGTCTCTACAGGGACCATTTTTGTGAGGAGCTGTTGTCCCTACCCAGGATGTCTCCTCTGGTTGATTTTCCCTGGCAGAGAAGAAGAGGGCAGGAGTGCCTGTGGACCTGGCTGCTCCATCTCTGCCACAGTACCTCCTTGGATGTGGGGCTCAGCATTCCCCAGAAGGAAGGATTCACATGCTTTAGGTCTCTGTGCCCAGGGTGAGGGGGCCTAAACTTAACCTGTGTTGTGCAATATAGAGTTATGGAATAGAGATATGAGAGCACTGAGCAGTGAAAGAGCTCATCAGTGATCTATGTGGCCTGAGCACACACCACAGGCGTCCTCACAGCCTTGACGAGGAGCAGCCCATTAGAGGATTGGCACCTTGTTAGCCCAAGGGACACTCATGCCTTTGCCTGGCTGGAGTTACCTGACAGCAGAGAGCAGTTCTTTCAGCAAAGGTAAAAGAAGACTCCAGCAAGTGCTTACTCCTTTTCTGAAACAAATCTTCTAGACTCACTTAAGACACAGGAAAAATTCCCGTGATCACCATGGATGAGCCAAGCTCTGCTGCATCCTGTCTTGAAGAACCACTTCAGCAAGAGAAGTGGGCATCATGTTACGGTTCCTTTCCCTAGCAAGGCTACTCAGGAACAGAGATGTGAACTGGCATCCAGGGGTTCGGTATCTGGGAATGTCTGAGATTAAAAGAGGAGGGCTCAGCACACAGAATCTGTGTTAGCAATGACCCAAGTTATGGTATTTTGCTAAGAAAAAAAAACAGTTTAGGAGAAAAAAAAAAAAACAAAGGAAATTATACAAATGCTCATAACACAGGGAATGCAAGGCAGATTTGTATTCCCTGTATTTGCTGTTTTAGTGTCACAAACATTTACATCCTTGATGGATTCCAAGTTAATTTTCCAAAGCATTTGCCCAGAGTGGTGACAAAGTCATTTTCTTGATCTCTGTCACTTGGCTTTTGTTTCTAGAAGAGGAGCTGCACACAATTTGGCCTGGGGGACTGGACACATGAGTGGGAAAAAGACCTCCTTATACAAAACAGTGGCTACTTTGAAGTGGTTCTTCATTCCTTACACTGGAATTCTGTCTGTAGAGGAATTTGGTGGGTGACACCAGCTGACCAACCATGCTTCAAGTGCACAGAAGTACACAGCAAATTCCTGTGGGCCTGACATCTGAACTTGGAGAAACAGCTCATCTCTCCCTGAATTTTCTCTGTCCAAAACCTTTTTGCCAGTACTCAGCAAGGCTGCTCACAAAAAAATGGAAGAATTCCATTTGTGTGAATAAGGTGAAAGGCAAGCAATTGGCACTGAGCAACCAGCATAGAGATAAACATCTACTTTCCACCTTTGTAGAAGGGAATTAGAAGCTGATGTATTTGAGCAGAAAACTTACTAGTCATATCCTTCATAACTCAGAGTTTAAAGCTCAGTGCCAAGCGCTATGACTTTGAGAAAGAGAAGCCACAGGAATCTGTGACCTGCTCTCACTGCCTGCATGCTGGAAACCCATCCATGTCACCCTGCTGTCCCCCAGCAGAGCCTAGCTACCTGTGCTTTGCTGAAACACCTCTCACAGGACAGCAGGTTGTCTTCATCTGTTGACATGATGAGATGGAAAGCCTATCACTTCTCCTGTACCTGATCTCAATTGTTTCTACCCCATTTCAAAAGATATGTACCTCATTTCCTGTTCGAATTTGTATTGAATTTGCCTCTGACTTGAAAGCATTCTCATTTTTTCTTCTAAAGAGCCTTTAAATATCTGACGTTTTCTGAACATGCCTATGCACCAGTCAAGTCACCTATAAAACTTACTTTATGCTGTAATTTTTTCCAATCTTGCTTCCATTTTTTACACTCTTCTTCCAAATCCAGTACCAAATCTGAAGGTAAAATTCCAGCCTCTTTCTCACTGATGCAAAGCACAAAATAAGAGTATTTCCTCACTCTACACTCCTCTGTTTTTTGGGGGGTTTTTTTGAACCATCAAGGTGGAAAAGTCATATCACTTTATGAATTGTCTTTCCTCACCCCTGAATCTATTACTGGCTGTCAATCAGTTCCCTATTTGTCTGTATAGATTAGATAACATGGTCTTAGATAAAACATTTTCAAATAATATTTTGTGCAAGTCAAGGTTAATTAATTTTCCAGATTATTTTACCTGAAGCCATATAAATTTATCACTCTGTCAGTCCTTTTTATGCTAACCATAACCAAATGAACAGATCATGACAAAAATGTTTTGTCCTTTAACAAAGAGAACTGCATAAGCCCTTCATTGTACATGCTGAAAAAGAAAGAAAAGCAGTTGAAAGAACAGCGCTTGGACATTAGTGAGGAAGTGACTAGCTAATCTTTTCTTTCATACAAAACCCAGATAACCTTAAATTCTGAGAATCACAAGACTAGGGAATTAGAGGCTGCAGAGAAGCACTGTGGAAAGCGACCTGCGGGTCCTGGTCCATGGCAAGTTAACCATGAGCCAGCAGTGTCCTGGAGCCAGGAGGGCCAAACCTGTCCTGGGGGCATCAGGCACAGCATCACAGCCGGGCAAGGGAGGGGATTGTCCTGCTCTGCTCTGAGCTGGGGCAGCCTCACCGCCAGTGCTGGGGGCAGTTTTGGGCACCACAATGTAAGAAAGACATTAAACCATTAGAGAGTGTCCAAAGGAGGGCACAAAGATGGGGAAGGGCCTTGAGGGGAAGCCGTGTGAGGAGCAGCTGAGGGCACCTGGTCTGTTCAGCCTGGAGGAGACTGAGGGGAGACCTCACTGCAGGTACAACTTCCTCGGGAGGGGAAGAGGAGGGGCAGGCACTGATCTCTGCTCTGTGAGGACAGTGACAGGACACAAGGGAATGGCCTGAAGCTGTGTCAGGGGAGGGTTAGGAAAAGGTTCTTTTCCCAGAGGGTGGTTGGGCACTGAACAGGCTCCCCGGGGAAGTGATCACAGCACCAACCCTGACAGAGTTCAAGAGTTTGGACAACACCCTCAGGCACATGGTGTGATTCTTGAAGTGTCCTGTGTAGGGCCAGGAGGTGGACTTATGATCCTGATGGGTTCTTTCAACTCAGCATATTCTATGTTTTTATGGTTCTATGAGAAATATCAGAAAGTTTTGTAACAACTTCTGAGATCTTCATGAATATGAAAGGATTGAGAAATGGTTAACAAGATTACTTACTTTTTCTTTTATTCTTCTCAAATTAAATGTATATATCAGTTTTTTTATGAATCCCCTCACTTCTTTCAGGAAAAATGAAAAAAAAACAAAACAAAAAACAAAACTGGGTAAATAATATGTCAATAGAAAGAACTATCTTATTTTTTCTGAGAACAACTTCCTATGAAGCTGAGCTACAGAATCTTCCTTTGCGGCCATAGATCAATGCTAAGACACTGTTATTTCCTTTCTGATAGTTCTAATTGTCAGTTTTAACTGACCTTAGGTAAATGCGGACCTCAGTTAAAATCCTTGAATAAGGTACTCTGTTGGTTATGGGGATTGTTGGAACCTGAACTCAGCTCTGGACTGGAGTCTGGATTCTTGTAAACAAGTGTGAGACAAAGATCTAAATTTAAATTTAGGAAATAAATTGGACAGAAGCACATTAAATGCAGAGCTAAGCACATTTTATGTGTGTCTTCTGAAACTTTAACTGTCCTAATGCTGTGTATTTTGCAAACACTTCTTCCACATTACATCTCACAGACAGCTAAGTAATATTAAACTGTAATTGGAAACGAATTTGGTTTGTTTAGTCTACAGAAGAGAGGCCTGAAGGAAGACCTGATAACAATCCATAAGTACAGAAAGAGCTGCCACAAAGAGCAAAGGAATAATCTCTTCTTCATGTCCTTGGAAAGAGGACAAGAAGAAATATACTCAAATTACAGCTACAGAAATTCAGGTTGGATATCAGAAAAACCCCTTTATCTGCAAGAATCACTAGGCGTGGGAACAGATTGCCTTGGGCGATTGTGAAATCTCTGTCACTGTGAGCTTCTAAGGAGGAATTAGACAAATGTTTGCCGAGGTGGCAAAGGCAGAACTGAATTCTTGAGGCTGAGTATAGACTACATAACGTCCACAAACCTCTGCCAACTCTTTTTTCTGTGTTTTTTCCCTTTACTCTTCTCACTTATATAAGGGAGTTCTGCATATTTATAGAAACGCACTGGTTCCATAAATTCAAAATGTATATTTATTCACAAATTTTCATAAAGAGAGAGGAGTAAAAGAAAAAAAAGCATGTAACAGCATGTAAAGAATCAGAAATAATATATTTAAAAAGGCATGAAATTACTGTTCATAGCATCTCCACAGAAACTCATAATGTAACATTGCAACAAACATTCTTCATGAAAACTTTTCACAACTCAAAGCAGTAAAAGCATCAAAACCTTTGGCTTCATATCATATAATTACCGCTCTCCCTTGATAAAGTATATTTCCTGTAGCCCACACACTTTCTAGACAAAACTCAAAAGTTCGTGATGAAGAAAGAAACAAATGTGCTGCAAGTATCCAGATCAGGTGACCAACTTGCAAATAACCTCCTCTCCCCCCCAAGCCAAGGAAAAGTACCTATAAGGCTAAACCTAATGCATTTAAACATAAAGTAACCTTTTAAAGAAAAATATTCCTGATTTTACCATTCAGACTAAGACATTATTGACAGAACAACTAATACAAAGTCTTCCAATGCAAAATTTCAGCAATAAGATAATCAAACCAGTCCTTTGTTTGCTCATTTTGAAGTCTTTTATAAGTAAACAATTAAACCATTTTTCTTTTTCCTCAAACACCCCCCAGACAGTATTACTGCCACATTTCTATCAGCAGCATCATAATATTAAGGATTTTTTCACAGAAACAGCATTTTACGCTGATCTGTGGCAACCAAACAACTTTATTCACTTTTGAGTTTGTTTCCAAAGCCTTTGCATCCAAACACAATTTTTATAAAGTCTAATCTTAAACCAAGGGCAGTGCTTGTATATGCAATATAATATCTTTTATCTGAGGATCTGAATCAACTTTCTTTGATTCCAAGCTTGCTCTTGACATGAATGAAGGCAAGTATGGTCCCAAATTGGTCATTCACGGCACCAGTCAATGGCAGTTTAAAAAGAACAAGGACTGCATTATAAGGGTAAACATTTGGTATGATTCAAATCTTATGCAATATAGAAATGAGCTTCAGGCAAAATTGCTTTTGATGCCTTAGCCAGTCATCCCCATAGTGTGACTTGTCATAAATCTTCTTGCAGAATACTACAAAGAAGGGGAAGCAAAGAGAATACTCAGCTAATGGTTACACACCAGAGTGCTCACACCATATGAAAATAAAGTGTAGGAAAATTTAATAAGCCATATATTAAATTATACACCTGCTACATTAAGATTTTTCATATTATCCTCAAGTTCTTGACATTAGAACTTCCTCTTTAACAAAAAAAAACAAAACAAAACAAAACAAACAAAAAAAATACCAAAAAAACCACAAAACAAACAAAAAAATTAAAAAAAATCTGCTTAAGAGGAATTTGGTTTGGTTTCCAAAATCAAAATAAAGTCTATCTTTAGGAAACATATTTAGTTAAGTCCTCTGTTCCAACATTCCTAGAAATCTACCCAGCTTCCTTCCTCAGTGCTCTGAATGCAGCTGCATGTGCAAGTTTCCATACTTCTCATCTCTGGAGCTGTGGACAAAAATGACAGTATGCAACTTTCAAAGATTAGCATTAAGACGCTTATATATCTTGCTTTGTAGTTTCTTGGCACTGCTATAACCCTCACCTTTTCTCACCCCTCTACATTTTTTTTAAACTTTGACCCTTACCTTCTAAATTAAAAATCTTTATTTCCATATGCAGGCGTGTAGCTCAGTTTTTGTGTCTGAGAGTAAGTGATTACCACAATGACTGCAATGAAAATCAGTTCAGCTTGTGGGAAAATACAAAAAGTTTTGCTCATCTTCTCTGTAAGCCAATATATTCCCTAAGTGTCTTGTTGGTTGGGTAAGAGTCCTTTATGAATTTGGCTGCATTTTCTAACCTTTAGGGCTTTGATACTGTTGCCTGTACTTTTGCCAATGTTTTAAAACAATAAAAACCACTAGAACATCCAAAAACTAAATACAAAACACGTTAATGAAATTTGCAAACTGTGCCTGGTCTGTGCTTTGTGCCATAAGAGTCTAGTAACTACGCAAATTTTAATACATAATCTAAAACATACAATTCTGACATTAAATAAGAAAAAAAATGTTTACAATGTTTTCAATGAAGTGTGGATGGACTTGCATTCCCTGAGCATAATTACACAAATAGGCCATCCTCAGTGTGGTTACAGAGGCACAGTCCTGGCTGATGTCAGCTGGAAAAGTATTAGAATAATCACTATAAACTGTACTGGATGCAATTTTATTGCCAGGAAGAATATTGTCAAGAAAATAAACTCTACAGTCAAAGAATAGATTTTATATTGGATTTGATATAAAACCAGTATAAGAACATCTACAGAAATCCAGAGAATAATGTGTGTGAAACTGACTGTCCTACCTGTAAGCCAAAAGGGCACATATATATTTTGGAGAGAGATAACACAACAAAAAGAAATGGAAAATGATGTTGACCAATTCTTACCCACTTGCTACAATTCTGTATAGCAGGTGAGCTACCAGTAGCCCCTGACAGGATGCAAGTAAGCTTCTATGCTTGACAAAGACTTCTGACATAGAATTCTAATGCTTCTTGAAGGTATCATTCTTTTTCAACCCTCTCACAAAATGTGAGAGCATCAGCTACTGAGCAGCTGCCATGTTCCAGCCTCCCAACACTGGCTCTTTCTCTGATGAGTAAAGCAATCCCTAAATATGTACATACATATGGAGTTTGTATCTCTTGGGGAAGAGATCTTGAAATTTAATTGCAAGATGTTCTTTTACTGCTATAAACCAGTTTTCCCAAAACTTGCCTTGGAACTGTGGCACATTGTTTCCAGGGGGAAAAAAAAAAAAAAAAAGAAGAATGTTTCTTCAGCTTATTTTACATTTCCCAAAAGTAGTTACATGTGATCCTTAGCTGGATAGTGATGAGGATGTATGTTAGTATGTTCTGCCTGATTTATAAAAGAAGCTGGGTTATTGAAAATAGACTATTATATGCCTCTTTCCCATCAAATTAGTGAAAGAATCCATGGGGAAAGTTTTATGGAAAATAATTTTTCTCTGATTAATTCTACAAAGCGGTGTCATTAGACATTTCTGACTGATGCTTTTTTATTCTCTAGTTACTTTTCACCAGCTATGAACTTGAAGAGAGTAGGTCTCTTTCTCTGTACTAAACCAGTGGTCTTACCAAGAGATGAAGATGTTTTTCTCCTGACACGGGGATCTCACAAGCGGTCTCACAACCATCTCTTCCATGTTAATGGCTAAGAAATCCTGGTATTTACTGGCCCCACAGGACATTTAGCACTGAACTCACCATTCTTTCCAGGATGTAATGGCTGCAGCTATAAAGCAAAAGCATCCCCTCCTATGGGGATTCCTTTGTGTCAAGAATATACTATTCATCATTATATTCCAGTACACAATGCCTAGAATAATGAGAGGGTTGTGCTGAATGCAGTCTGGCACAGCTGTGTTTTTCATAGCATGACACCAAGGATATGTGCTGCATTACCACATGGGATAATGTGGGAGGAATGTCCTAGATGGAAGGAGTCAGTCTTGACATGGGCTGAATCCAGGAACAGACCCTGGAACAAATTATCATGTCAAATTGTTTATAGGTCTTCTTTTTTGAAGGGAATTGCTGGCTCAGACCAGCACATAGCAGAAAATAGCTAATTGCTAATGTGGGTATGCATGCAGCCAGCCTCATCTTCAGTAGGACCAAATTTTTTACCACATTTGAGCACCATCAAGAGAATAAAAACTCTTTTTTCTTCACATTCTCCAGGTTTGAAATGCTTCTGAGATTTTGTCTGATATTGCAATGAGAGTAGCTTGACAAAGGAGCATAAACTGTGCTTTGCTATAAAAACACTGAGGCATACAGTAATTTTGGCTGTTTACAGATGAACACCCAGAAACACAGACCAGCTGAGGAGGAATCCCTGCCCTTCACAGCAACAGAAATCACACTGGACTAAACACTCTTCTCTTCAGGCGAAATACTATCCAGTGTGGAAGAAAAGCTAATGGCAAGTGTCACTTGGGCTTTGATGGTACTGAGAGTTTTGGTCCAGAGCTGTCTTTGACAGGGACCCATCTCCAGAGAGCAGGGTGTTATGGGTCCCATCTTCTCAGCAGCCTGTCTCCTTCACCTGCTGAATTATGAACCAGCTGAGAAATTTTTAGCTTAGTCATCTCATTCCTGCAGATAATAATCAAACCCAGAGGTCACAAATGCATGGGAGGGTCTCTCCTCCTGGCATGCAAGACTGGCCAGCAACTGCTGACAGAGCTGTAAGTATTGTGTTATTTACTGTGGGTGAGAAAAACAAAGCAAATCCAAATAGGTCAGCAGCACAGGCAGGAAAGCCTGAACTTCACACTAGAGTTATCGTTTTCCCCAGAGGAGAGCCATAAAGATGATCAGAGGGCTGGAGCAGCTCTCCTGTGAAGAGCTGCAGTTGCTCAGTTTAGGGAAGTGAAGGCTCTGGTAAGACCCAGTAGAAGCCTTCCAGTACCTGAAAGGAGCCTACAAGAAAGCTAGAGAGGGACTTTTTACAGTGACAACTAGTGATAATACAAGGGGGAATGACTTCAAGCTGACAGTAGGTTTAGATTGGAAATTAGGAAACAAAATTCTTTACTCTGAGAGTGGTGGGACAGCGGCACAGGTTGTTCAGAGAAGTTGTGCATGCGCCTACCCTGGAAGTGTTCAAGGCCAGTCTGGATGAAGTTTTGAACAACCTGATCTAGTGGAGGGTGTCATGCCCATGGCAAGGAATTTGAACGAGACAATTTTTAAGGTCCTCTTCAACCCAATCCATTCTATGATTCTGTTATTATATGATTCTCTCCTTACCTTCCTTCAGAGAATTCTGGGGCTCCGGAAGGATTAAGCAGATTTTTGCCAATGGACTGTCCTCAAGTTCTGCATTTAGTCACATTTCTTCTTTATCCTACACTTCTCAGTTCAAGTTTTTCAGTCTTTGAGGTGTAGAGACTGGTTGGAGAAGATTCACTGACCATATTATGGACTCATGGCTGTGTATCAACAACATGAGAACACTCACTCTCTCCAGATGGAAAAATGCAGAATTACAAAGAACATTTCCATACCAAGGGACTCACTCCATCCCACCAGCTCCCCTCTAGGATGCTCATAGATCCAGTAGGTGGATCTACCTGAAACACCACCCTCCACACACTTTTCTCCTGAATCCAAACCTCACTCATGTGCTTTTCCCCTTCAGTTTAGATACTTACCATCTCTGTGGGGCTTCACTCTGTTTATATCCTCTTCTATTAATACTCCCAAGTCAGCCATCAGCCCACTGCTCCAGCACTGCAACCCCCTAATTGCTGAGGCCTCAGCCAGCCTATTGCCACAAGGTGATTTCTGGTCAGTTGTTTCCTGTTAGGATTTAATTGCCAGCTTGCCAAGCAGGTTTCATCAAGCCAGCCTGGACTGACAGAGAGGTATTCATGACACAGCAATTTTCATTGCAGTAACTCCAGAATAACTTCATTATCTGAGCTTACTGAGTTCATTAAATCAACATACTGGCCACATTTCAATTAAGCTGTTAAGGACTGTTTCATTTTACAGACTGGATTTTTATTCACTATCATTTGATTATGGTAGCCTCTCTTCTTTTGAATTTTTTGTATCTTAAAACTCTGGATTGGTAATGTAAGATAACTGCATTAAATTGTATAAGAGCTCAGGACACAACAGTAACTAGGTTAATTTTAGGAATTGATGTATATAGTATGTAGTTTCAAGTCACATAGTCACTTCAGTTTTAGTGAGAATCATTTCCTATGTCTGGAAACCCCCTGAACACCCTTTTCATAGACACAGGAACCAAATCTGTGTCTCTGGGATACTTGCTTTCCATTTCATCTTAATGCTACAAGTGATCATCTAATATTAGAAGATATATGCTGAGCTGATCTGCATTTTCTTCCAAATACATCTGCTAGTTATAAAAATAAAAGGAACGTTGCTTTTCTTCAGATTATACGTTACCTCCATCGACTGTGTGAAATTTTGTTATTTGTTTATTAACCAAGATTTCAGGTGAAACGATATATATATTTTAAGAAACAGGATGGGAAGTTGCTATGTTGGGAACAGGTTTATCTGTTGCGGAGAGTCGGGCATCTTTGTCAAGGTTTCTACTTCGAGCAAAGCCATGACTTACTCTTTGACCTATTCTCTTCCAGGTGATAGATGTATATTATGGGTCTCGTATAATTATTATGATTCTGGATGGAATGAAGTAGATTATGTCTTCTAGCTAACAGACTTTGTTCTAATTTTAATGGTGGAGATGGAGAATACTGACATAAAGAGATGTACCATGAAAAATTACTGCTTAGGTTTTAAAATTTTTTTTATTCCTTATTTAAATTTTACTTTCACTTTATTTTTAGTAACAATTGGCAGGAGACAGACCCCTGGTGTGTCTGTTTAGCTTCAGGGGCTAGGCAGTTTAGCTTTTACTCTGTTTTATACTGGAAGATATCCTATCAGCCTTGGTTACCAGACCGTCTTAATTTGGGAGTAAAATCTACAGCATCCCAAGTCAAACTCTGTATTCCAGATGTTGATGCTTCACTTTGGCAAACTATCTGTTCGTTTAGCTTACAGGCAGGGACACACGGTTGAGGTAATAAGACCAATGAACAAATTTTCCTCAGGACAGCCGAGCTATTATTTACAGATGTGCTCTGAGCTTTTTTGATCTCAAACAGTCAAAATCCTTTCTTGTAGAAAGCAAAACGCAAGAACGTTTAGTATGCTTCTGGTGCTGTTGCTTGTTTCTTCCTTTCCTTTTGGAAATACGGACTGCAGGAAAAAAACCCCAAACTAATGGTATGGTTTTGGATTCAGAATTAAAACAACTATGAGACACTATGGGCATGGTTTGTGCTTGTAATTTGTGGCATTTAGAAAATAAAATTTTTGCTTGAAAAGGCTGACAACAACTACATTATATTTAGTTAAAGCACCAGATGTACCTACTTCTTAATTAAATGCTTAGACTGACATTCCTTGAAATGGAAAACACATGGTCTTCATAATTCAAATATATCCACATCAGGGCCTCTTTCAGTGTTCAGTCAGGTCCTGACGGAACAGTGAATAAAAGAAAATTTCGCCACCAGTAAAACAGGTCAGATCAATAGGGGTTCACTTGTAACAGTGTTTTACATGGCTGCCTGTTGTAAGAAGCAGCTGCTCAGGATCCTGGGCAGCATGTAGCATACTCCAGAGGTCTGCAGCCTCGTGGTCCCTCTGAGGTCATCATGTGGCTGTCCTGCTGGAAAGGAGAATGAACCCCAGCAGCAGTTTCCCAGAGCAGCACCCTGTGGAGATGCAGCTGACAAATCCTTCTCGTCCACTGGCTGCTTGGATCTCTCTAATGCAAAGAGTGGAAANAAACAAACAAACAAAAAAAGTAAGCATATTTACCATTAGAAAAAAATGTCCTTGTATAGAAACTACTTTCAGCTAGGGATAAGATAGTATATAAGATGTTTAGTGTCCCTCTGGCCTCCAATCAACTTATTCATCTGCTATACATGGCTTTTGCAGTCTGTCCTCCAAATTCAACCTGCTTCGTCTTGAAGTCAGTGCTGAAATAGTCTCTGATACTGATGGATGGGGACTGTATCTTTCCTCATATTTCAGAGTAGGAGGATGCAGGAACCCGTGGACCTATAGAGGTAAAATTCATTCCTGGTAGAAATGTACTTGCTAATGCACTACATTATGGAAAAAAAAAAAAGTAAAAAGAGTGAGCCATAAATTTTAAAAAGCTCCACATTAAGATTTTCATCTTGTACTTCTTCTACAACATACCTAATTGGGACATCATCAGTTCTTATGTACGTGTGAAATTATACACTGCTCAAGCATATTTGTCCCAAGGTGCAAGAAAGACATGTTTTGATACAAAGCACAGCACTGCAACTGAACTCATTCATAGTACAGGTTAAAGATAAGCCATTTCTCATCAACTGTGCCATTCTGAAAAAACACATGATGTTCTTTTTGACTGAGCTCATCCAGACATTTCTGAATTAACTGCAGCGATGTTTCTGTGAGCAAAGTGTTGGCTGCAGGGGATGCACTGGTGATTATCAAAAGCTAAACCCTGAACCTTTATTACTTCTTGGGGCTTCTCTTTGGGGCTGCAATAAGAAGATTCTCAGTGATGTTGCACATATTTCTGGGTGAGAGGAACTGAATCATTGGTTACACTCGGGAAAATACACACTTAGAATTTCCTTGAGTATCTTGGTTCACGTGAATTTGCTTGTATTTTCTTAGGAATTTTTCCTGGAAAGCTCAGGCATTCTAACTCTCTGCAAGTGCAGTTTTTCTGATGGATTTGCTCCCAGAATAAGCTGTAGTTTTGAGATGGTTGGATGGAAAATTTTCTGTGAACCTGCTCTCTTCATGCTGATGCATCTGGCCCATGAAGACTTTTCAACAGATCATTTTTTGGGACCTCTCTTTTCTCTTAAAGCTGAAAAGAATTGTTTTTCATTTTAGTTGCCTTGCCTCCTAGTTTAGACCCTGTTTCAGATTCTTACTGCAGACTTCACTGTGCCCTGTACCAAATGTAAACCAATATAAATTTCATAGAAGGAATTCAATGCCTCACAAGCCAATTTTATTAGACAGGAAACATCTGTGTATCAATATAATTATGGTTTCAAATTTCACAGTGTTCTAGTACAAATATTTTGTTTGGAAAAATTTCAATTAATCTTGGAAACTATTGCAGTGATACCTCTTCAATTAGAAAGAAGTTACAGGACTGTATTTCCTGCATCCTTCTGCAACTGCTACACACAATGCTCAGTCTGCTGATTTAGCAGCACTATGAAAGTACTGCTTGTGATCTCTATAGATCCGCAGAATTAAATTCAGTTTTAAATTTTATACCCTCAAATGCTAATACAATTTATACACACCAAATGAGACAGTGAAATTTTCATGACATTTCCTCCAACCCTGTACACACAAAATAAATTTCCCTTAATTGAAGGAGGTTCTTGACTCATCTGCTCTCCACAGTGGTTTTTTTTTCCTTTCTCATTACACATCATGTTATTCAGAGCCATGATTGTTGTTATTTCATTTCAAATAGTCAGATCTGAGTACTTGTGAATGCACTTTGATATATGAGGCTCAAATACCATAGATGTTAAAAATCACAGTGCGTGTTGCCATTTGAGAAAAATTTTCTTCAGGCAGAGAACAGCCCAGCTCCACCTCATCTGCAGAATCATTCTGCAGTGCAAATCCTGACAATAACTCATGCTAGCAAGAGCTTCCCTTCTAATATGCCTTTGTACTTGCTTCTAAGAATAATGAAAATGTAAGAAAATCATAAAAATTAGTCAGATAAGTGGAAATTAGACCCTTAAGACTCCCACTGCAGTCAATCTAATAAACTGACAAGCAAAATTAATTTTACTGCATGACACACAAATGTTCTTTGATGGCAAAATGTAGATATGAAAGAGTTTTTAAGAGACACCTTAACGTGCTCAGTCTTTCCTATCAGCCCTCAGAAGGCTACCCACAGAATATTTTTTTTCTTTACATTGGGAAGCCATAACACAAAGAATGTCTAATCTCAAATACCAATACAAATCACAATTTCATAATCATAAGCAGTTTACACTCATATTCTATAATTTTCTACAAGTGGTTTAATATAGAAAACCTGTTAGGTACCTGTTGGGGAATTTTTGCTGTTGTTGTTCTTCTTCTTCCTTGGGAGGAGTAAGACTTTAGCACTGCTTGATCATATAGGACTACCTATAGCTTGAAATATTATCTGCCATCTTACCCAAACAGTGTATAGAGCCAATAATCTAAATCTCTACTAGTCACCAAATATTTGCCTTTCATTACTAAAATACTTCTAAATATACTTCAGTCATCTAATCAGCAGGCTGATTATTCCATGCCCTATGATTCAGGTGACTGATCATATATCAAGAATAAATAACTGAGACTAGGGAGGACTGAGTGAGCAACTGATAGGAAGAATACTGTTGCATCTAATCAGTGACATATTGTGATTATTGCATTTGTATGTGTGATAAACTTACAATTGTTTCTGAGTATAAACAACTGTAAAGAAATTTAATTTGTAATATAAACTGTTTTCAGGTGCCATGCATGCTGAAGTGCAAAATGGATGTAAGAAAACATAATGAAAAGATAGACCTTTTATTTGAAGCATGGGTATGATCTATTTCTAGTTGTGAAAACATTTATTGTTATTACTATTATTATTATTAATTTTAATTAACAATAACTATACTTTCTTTTTCTGGAAGGTACTACTTCCTAGCTTACCAAAAGGTAAGGTGTTTCTTGAATTGACATCAGTTCAAGACAACCTCTGTGGCTGGCTGTATATCAGCAGGGCAGACAGTCTGCCCCCTACCCCCAGCCTGCCTTCAGACAATATCAAAACCTTTTTTCCGTGCAAGTCTGCTGACAAAATCAGAGTCACTTTGGTCTTTTTTTCCCTATAATCAGAAAAGCATGTGAGAGAAAACCATCTCTGTCCTTAATTCTAAGACTTCGCACATGAGGAAAATGCATGATACATTCCCCACCTTTACTGCCAATGATTTGAAGGTTAAACATGGCTGCACAGTTAATTAGCGTGCACTAATTTCATGATTCTTTTTTTCCAGTCAGACCAGGTTTCCCAATGGCTTCTTGATTGTTCCGTGTCCATTCTGTAGAATTAGTGTGACACCAAGGACACATTAGAAAATTTATAAAACCTCTAGTTCTGCATAAAAACAAAGTTATATTTGCTGACCATGGCCAGCACTATAGTTTCACCATTCAGATGAAGTAATGTAAAAATAGGTAAGTGCCATCAGCTATCAATGCTGAAGCAGTCAGACACAAAAAAATGACTCTGTATTTCAATCCTTTAGCTTTCTTTGTAAATGTTTACCTCTTATTGTTTTTAAGTTTTATTGCTTCTGAGTTCCTTGCTTCCTTCTTGCATCAAACTTGGCTTATAGTATGCAAGGACTCAGGAAAAAAATTTCAAAGAACAACCAATGTTAATGAAAGCACCCAGGAGACATTTAAACTACTTGACTTAAAATAAGCACTTTCAACCCTTGCCTGTGAGAGGAAGAAGATCTGTCAACAGAAGGGTAACATAAATCATACAGTATTTTATTAGTCTGCCTTTTTTACTATGATACAGGTTTAAATCACCTGGGGAGAATATTGAAATTGTGGCCAGAGAGTTCTAAAATTTTTCCTTTACCATATTGCAGGCTATTGTCAAAAAGGGCGGTAACGTAATGCTTTAACTTATCTCCCAAATTTGGGTATGTAGAAAAAGAATGAGTAGGAAGGAAGGGGGAAAAAAAAGGCGTATGAGGTTTTTATGAATCCCCATACAAATTCTGCAGATGACTGTATGCTGAACTTAACATTCCTGGGATGGGATGTACACACATCTGAACTCTACTGCAAAATCTAAGTGTAAAATCTGTTCTACACTTGAAAGTGTTGCTGGTTGCTTCTTTGCACAAGTATTTCTGTCTAGGATTGTGATCTTCTCAATCTGAACCCATGAACAGTTAATTGACCAGGACCAACTCCTTGTATACTTAACTAATTCAAATTTCAACTAGTTGTCAGAAGAAATGTTTGGTCAGAAATGCATAGGGCTATCTGCCAAGGAAACACAGTGGGCACTTTGAACTATTTGAAAAAATATTCCACTGAATGTGATAGGGAGTTTAGTGAACAGTGTACACGTGTGGACCTTCTCTTTTTCCCTAGTGAGGTTGCACAAAAGTACCAGCTGTACATATTCTCCAGAATATTTACAAGTTTGCTTTAGCATATAAAGAATCTGAAGCTGCAGAAAGCCTTCAAGCCCAGCCAGGACAGCTCTTGGGACTGTTTTTTAGCAGAAGATCTAACAGCAATGTAGAATTACAGCAGGCTCCGGGAAGTTCTGAAAAACTGCTTGTTCTGCTTTTCTTCTGTAGCAGTTTAAAACTGGTGGGCACAGCAAGTAGCCACAGCAGAAGCCACTCGCTGTGAGAAATCCTATACAAAGCCCTGGGCAAGCAGAATATGATGAAGGATGGAAAGATTATTTTTCCCAATATTTAGTTTGGTGGCAAGTTGAGGGGTAAGCATATTTTGCATGCATCAAAAATTATACAGAAGTACAAAACCCTTGCTGGGATATGATTGCATGTTAGCTTCCCCTGCTTTAAGAAGAGAGATAAAAAATTTAAAAATGGCTTCTTAATCACCTCCTAATTAGAAAAAGAACAGTTAAAATTACAATAACAGTATTGTAACTCCATTATGGCACATCAAGTTATTATTTTAAGTGATCTATGAAGTGCTATCTTCCTTTCACAACACAGTAGACAAAAAGTAGATATACTTTTTGCCCCAGACAGTCATTTACTTTCAGTGCATTGGCTCATCCTGGACCAAAGTTTCCACAGTCTTGCACCCACACCATTTTTAATTTACTACAATATACTTATATTCATTTCTAAAGAAATTTAAAAATAAACATGAAATTGGGGGAAAGTAACTCCAAACTAAACCCCTGTACAGATTCAAAATAATCAATTACAAAATTCATTCTTTGCTGTTCTTTTGTCACAAGTCCAAAAGGCATGCAGGACAACATTTTCAAAAATGTTCATGTGACCAAGGGATCTAAGGCTCGTTGATTTAGGGTCCTTTGAAAGCATCTTTCCTATTTAGAATGAATTCAGTTCTTAAAAGTTGATTAACTCTCTCGGGCCTCAGAGATTTTAGATGCTTTATGAATCCTGTGCTCACTTAAAAGCTTGAGACACTTATATCAATACTTCAGAATATATTTAGAAGTCAGGTTTAAGCACTTCTCTTGAAAAACTTTGGCTGATGCAGTCAAATAATTATTCTACAGATGAAAAATAAAACATGCTAAGAGCAGTCCAAAGAACAACTAATCTCACACACCAACTCACTGATAACATGCCAAGACTGCAGAAAAACATTAGGAAAAAGAAAGTACAAAATTTATAGGGATTTAGTAGGTCACAGAGACCATCTGCCTGCAAATCAAGGACTATTCATTACTACCAGGTCATCCTTTCTGTGAACTGTCTAGCTTTGGCTGCCTCAGAAGATTTGGCTGTCACCCTTCCGAAAATGGCCACCTCTTCTCTTAAGATGTGATACCTTAAAATGATCATGTGGCACATAAGTATATTGTACTATTTTGGAGTAAAAATAAAAAGATGATTTATTTTAAGAGAGTTAAGAGAGAATGAATATACTACACTTGGTAGATTCAACAATTAAAAATTAGAATGTTGAAATTAAATTCTTTTACACTGGAAAGTACCTCCCTTTGACATAAACTTGATTGTTCACCCCTCATCTGTAGCCTGACATTCATGTATAAATATGGCCCAGCATTTGACATTATTATGGTTTCAAAAGGGAAACAATTTCTAGTTGGACTGGTCTGTAATAAAGCTAGAAAGCATTGAAGGAAATGAGATTTTTTATTTAACTTTTTGGCAGCAGTCCTTTTAAACATTGTGACTCAGAGCACCGAGGGATCAATAAAAACACATTTATCTCTCCTGTTCCTTAAAATGAACTCTAATCCTACTTCATGCATTTCCTGTTTGCAAGAGGATGGGAAGAGATTCCTAGGCAGCAATAGTAAAATATCCCAAAATTTTTCAAAACTTATGCATAGTTATAGATTGACAAAAAATCAAACTTTTGTGGCATTTTCAACAGCTCTACAGCAGCAATTCTGTTTGAGTTGATAGAGTGTAGCTCTAGTGAGGTAGAGTTTGAATTAATTACTCATAAATTATTATATATGCCTGAGAAATATAAAAAGTTGTTTTACACAACAGGAAAAATTATGAAACCAGCAAACATATCACCAAGAAAAAAAAAAAAAAGCTGGCCATTGTAATCTTCCTGAAGTTCTGAGTTTCCAAGTTCAGGTTTCACTCAAACGTGATGTTTTACTCCAAATAATTTATGTTGGAATAACAACAATGAGAAATAAGATTCCCAGGCTCTCTGCTGTTACAATGAAGCAGGGCAGTAAGAGGCATTCCTGTCCACAGAAATCTGCTGTGAAACAGAAACTGTATATTTTAACTTTTCCTCCATAAAATTCTGTCTCAAATAGTTTGATAACCTTACTCCAATGAAAAAACTATTCTCCAAATGAAATGTAAGACAGACTGTCCTTGAGCCAGAGCTGCAGTGCAGAGGTGTGGGGATATGCCCTCAGGAACTAACCATGGCTGGCAATAGAGCATAACTTCATTTGACATGCAGGTTGAATCAATTTACACACAAGTTTGAATCTCATAACCCCACTGGATAGCAAAGTGAATATCTTTTTTGATATAAGACTAATTTCCAAGACTAGAAGCAAGTGTGGAGGTGGAGTTTTTGCAGATTGTCTGACAAAGCTTTCAACAGCAAGTCCAGAGCAATGAATTACAGAAATTCTCAAGTTTAAACCAGAGTTGAACAATCATATTAAAATGATCTATTAAATTGCTTTTTCTTTCTGCCCATGGAACAGCCTTAGGAAGATTAGTCCATAAACTGACCTACTTCATTCTAGATTTTTAAATATTTTCTGTGTGTGTGTGTGCAAATGCTTAACATTTAATTGGAAACAGTGAGTCCATTGGGTGTTCAATATTTGGTAGTCTAGTTCTTAAGATTAACTAAAATAACAATAAGTCATGTAGCATGTTTTCCTTCACCTGGCTGGATAAGACTACAGCCTCTTCCAAACAAGTCCATTTACTTAGCATGCCAATGTTTGTGGACACTAAAGACAAAGAGATAGTTGAAGGAAACTACCATAAAAGTATTATTTGAATAATTTTTTCTCCATTTATCCAGCCTTAACTGGATAAATGGCAAAGAAGTAGAAAAAGTACTGCTGTTAAAACTTTATGCATGTAAGAAATATTCACTATACAAACATACCAAACTCAGTTCTGTCAGACTGGATAGCCACTACATAATATCAGCATGAATACATGGATCACTGCAAAATTTCCAAACAAACACACAAGACATGACTGAAAAAAAAGGGATTGCTGTAAGTCATTCTAGGCATGGAATTAAGAGGTGTCAGATCTATAGGGAGGCAGAAACTGCTCTGAGATTCAGACAAGGTTGAAGAAGCTGACGAGAGATCAGTTCCAGAGTTTATGCTGCTGTAACTAGAAACAGAATCTGGCCCAGCACTCTGTGGAAGGATGCCAAGAAAATTCTTGGCATCTGGAGTTAAAGCTGTAGGTGGTTAACAGGAAAGTTGAGGTCGAATAAGGAGACCCTTAGTTGGCTGTGGTTCCATCAGATAAGAAAGCCCACCAGGAAAACAGCAGTCAGACTTCAAGATTTAAAGGGCTACTCTTCACAGGAGTTCAAGACTCTGTCAACCAGAATGTTACATTTCTAGAATAACATGGGCTTCTCCAAATACTGACATTTAATCATTCTTTATTAATGTGCCAGGCTATTGAATTAAAAGCAGTGTTCCCATCATAAATTGAATTCTCTTTCATTCCCACTGTGCCAGGCACATATAATATATATCACATGGGTGAACCTTGAAAGAGGAGTGTTTATTTAAGTTATATCTTCCTCTTAGTTTGGGTTTGTTTGCAATCTGCAGTTGAGCAATGAGATTGAGTTGCTGAGAATATGTTGGTGGGCTGGGCAAGGGCCATCTCAGAGGAAATAAATCAAATGAACAGATAAATGAGTTCCTGTGAATCTTTCCCCTAAGTCTTCTACAATACATATTCTGGGTCCTCATTCTTTCATTAAAAGAAGGGGGAAAAGAATATCTAGTTCAAATAACTAATTGAAAAATCTCACCAAAAAAAGCAAGAATTTGTAAGCTTCACATATATCTGCAAGTCAAATTAAAAGCCTAAGCTTTCCCAGGGTCTCATAAACCTGTGTAAAAACATAGACTTTATGGCTGAATATGGTTCAAGTGGACAGTATGACATTATTAATTTTCATAGCTATTACATGAGTTAATTCTGCACAAAAACATATCCAGGGAAAAGATGACATGGTATTAAATTACTGTCCTACATAGTGTATTCTTGCTGGCAGTCATCAAGAGTTTGGAGAAGGAAATATACTATTATTATTTTCCCTTCACAGATGCCAGAGCCCGGATTACCGGCTTTTATTCAGCTGCTTTTTTGTTACTCCCATTAAGCACCTTGCCCAAGAATGCTTTGGATTACTACCAGTTTTGGAATGATAAGAGCTTAGCCTCTACTGAGTGATTTGCTTTCTCTATGTATTGAAATCACTGAAGACAGAGTCCTTGAGAGTATTCATCTCATGGCTGAGGATTTCTGTGGGCACAGTACTTTGGACAGAGTCACCTACTATATGCATATAGAAATGTAACATTCACTGCCTGCATAAGGAGGCAGCAACACCACCTGATGTTTCATCCTTTCTCTTCTATGAACATAACCTCATCCAGAAGCAGTCTGAGGTCAGTATATATCAAATCCTACCCTGCAATGCAAATCCAACACATCCATCATTACACCATGTCAGACTAAGAGGAAGCTGCTGATGCAGCTTATTGGATCTGGGGAGGATGGCACAGAAATTACACTGCTCTCTGAGATGTGTAAGCCAGCAAGCATTCCCAAGTCTTTGCCTGTTGCAATGATTCATACATCTACCCTTTCCACCCACTTCAACAATGCTTGTCTCAAGTATTTAAAAATCGAAACAATCAAACACATCAAGTGTCACACTCTATCCATAATTTTAGGCTATTAAACAGAGGGGGCCTGCAACCCCTTCAGGCATTCTACTTGCTAATCATTCTACTTGCTAACAAATTCTGCCTTCTAGATGAACCAGTGAGGTGGTTATGCAGTTCTGAATTAAAAGCTAACTTGCATCTTCCCATCTTGGAGCATGGTTATGGCTAGCACATGATAGTCAGCCCTGACACCGGAGATGGGCCCATTCTCTGGGGATAAAACATTCTTTGTATCACCACATATACTTTTTTTGCAACATAATGAAGAGATCATTTCAAGAAGTTATAATACTGTCACATGTTAATGCTTCCTCTTCACAGAAGACAAAGCACAGAGTCCAACTGCTGCACACTGCAATGAAACACAGATTTTTATTTGCCAAGATAATAACATTTATTATGGAATAATTTCATTCTGAAAACTGTATTTTCCAACATAAGACTATGCATGCAGTAGATGCTGCTACAATCTCTGATAAATAATTGTTTTGGGGGAGAAGATTTGATGGATCTGCTGATTCTACAGTTTTATCAGTACCCTGGTTGTCATGCCAGAAGGAATCTTTATTTAATGTCATTGTAATTCAAAAGAATGCTTATCTATAGATTTAATATTTTTTTAAATTTAAACAGTTTGAAAGGGGAATTAAATGTTCACTAGGCAGGATCACTAGAACAAGATCACATATAAAGGGAAAATATGTGGGAAAAGAAAAAAATCAATACTGACACATGAAAATGTTATACATATATATGAATAAGAGATTATATACAGAGGAATCTATTATTTCAGGTTGCATTTGAATAATACATAATATTTGGATAAAAAGGTAGGGGTTTTTTTGCCTGAACCATAGAACTGCACAAAGCAGACCTTTCAGTGCTAAATATTTAATCATTTCTATAAGTATTAACACTATTTAAAATATTTCTAAGTACAGGAGCAAAATATGAATTTTTTTCTAAGTAAGGAACAATTCTGCACTATCTTCTACAAATCTGTCAAGAGCTATAATCAGTTAGAAAATATAATTGAAAATCTAGTTAAAAAATGCACAAACTTATGCTTAAAAACTTTTTATCGGATTTGATCTTCAAATAAACCACAGTGAGCAATGCTATAGTCTTTACTTTCCAATTAAAAGGGAGCTTTTCTATGGTATTTGAAAAATATCTTTCTGTGATCATTGAGTTTTTTCCTAATCTAGCTAGGCAAGCCAAGCTCGTCCAGGAAAGACTGGATCTTGAGCCTGAATGAACTCTGAAACATTCTCTCTGTAAAGATAAACATACACTCCATAAACTTTTCATTGTTCTAAACATCTGTTTGGACTTACAAACAGCTTTTCAGCCAAGTCCTGTAATAGGGAGGTGGACTTAGTACGTGTATCTCTTCTTTATTCTTGCAAGCAACAAAACATTATTTCTGTAGTCAGTACGATGTATCATAACTAATCTTGGCAGAAAAAACTAATAGTCTAAAAAATAATAAAAACAATAGCTTGTATACTGTCCTGTTTCCCCATCTTAGATTGATACAGATATGGATACATAAAGGGAGTCCAGCCACACCGGGTCTGAAATTAGATGGATCATCCCCTACACTTCTTTTGAATAAGCTCCTTAGCCAATGTATTAGAGTCTTCATTATTTTTCTGTCTTAGTGGGGAAAAAAAATCAGGACAAAAAGAACTGCAACAAATAGACCTAAGAAAAGTATCATCTCATAATGTCTTTTAGGGGAAAATGTAGGTACTTACAGTGAAGACCACTCATCAATGTTTGAGGCCATATGACAGAAGACTGCTTTTGTCACTGACCCAGAACTGTTCACCCATTAGACTTTGGACTGCTGGTTATCTGCAGGCTACTTTTAAAGGCTCTGCAAATGGTGATCAAGAAATACAAGACTGCCATCAAACACTCTTTCATTCCCTCTTCAGGAACTTTGCAGCTTGAAAACAACCATGTTGTGTTACAGACCAAGACAGGTCCTCCCTTTGCTTTCTACAGTTTGTAGGAAAGGTGCATAAATGAGCCCATCCTTCAAGAGTCTAACACAGTATCTGGGTTGCAGATATATGTAATTCACAGTAAATCCCAAGTTGCCAGATCATCAGTCATCTATTTCAAAGCAAATGTAACCTGGGCATTGCCCCAAAATGTGTGTTCCAAGATTTGATACAACTTGTTCAAACTTCTCCTTGACATTTCTAGAAAACTACTCTAAACTGCTCATCATAGTACTTTTTGCGGATCATAATCTGAAAATGTCAACCTTTCTGGAAGGTTCAAGAGCATCTTTCAGATCTGTAGTCAGAGCTACCAAGTCTTCATAGATTATCTGTGAGTTAGATCATGAGCCCCACGATGCCAAGATCTAAGGACTTGAGAAAGCCAAAAATCAGAGTTGTCCTTTTAAAGAGGATGAGACAAGGTGGAACAGGTAATGTGGATGAGAACGTGACAAGGAAAATATAATAAACATAAGGAAAACAAACTGCACATGTTTGACATTAAACAAGATAAAGAAAAGTGAAAACCTTTTTTTCTTTGTTTAGTTAATAATGATTCATTGAATTCTGTGGTTTACAAGGACCTGATCAGATAACATGGCTTAAGCATGGCTTTTGTAACCACAGGATGAAAAACAATGGGACTGTAGGAAACGCATATTTGGTCTAACTTTCATAAAGTTGACAAGCAGGCCCATTGGTTACAGTATTTCTGTTCTGAACTTGAATTAGCTCAATGACTGATGGAGCGGCACATTATCTTTTTTCAAAGTTCATATTAACTGAGCCCATAAAAATGCTAACCCTGTCTGTAAAGCAAATTGAAAGCCATTTGTGGACCAAATGTGAGGCTTGTCACATTGCAGTCATGTGCTTCCAAGGAATGAACAAAAAGTGTAAATTTAACCTAGTTAAAGATGTTATTATTTCAGAGTTGGATATAGGATGGAGCAAAGAAAAAACCTCTGAGAGAACATGTACAATTTTTTCAACACTGTGCCCCACCCTTGCCTTGGATTAACTTTTTAGCTTTGTATTGTTGGCACTATCTCAGCCAGAAATGTTGGTCCTGAGAAATATAAAATAAAACTTTAACTGCTGGAGCAAAATATATTTTCTAGCCCTGAGACCACAAAGCAGAACAAGGCCAAGACACAGAACACTGAGTGCCAAACAGTGTGCAGCTGAGTGCAGTTCCTTCATGATTTTTATTTTAAGTTCTGCTTTTCAGTCGGGAATGGCTACTCCTGTCCCTCACATAAATAAACAAATGCCACCACTTAGGTGAAACCACTAGCAGCTTAAGAGATGATCTTTCTGGTTTACCCATAAAGACTCTGGAATGAATGTAAAGGATAGGATTTAATGGAGTTTTTTGTGTACCTGAATATTATTTCCAATCCTTTTGGCTGGTATGTGAACTTTCCGCACTGCCTCATATTGTAGAGAAAAGTTCATCAATTTTAAATTTAATCATTCCAAGCCATCTGTAAGGAGGGACCTTCCTTAATATGCTTTTGAATTAAAAATAAATTTTAAAAAAGCAAATGAGTGCATGATGGTTTCTTGGGGGAGTGTAAAGGGGTATTTTTTGCAAGGTCTTTTTGTTATTTTATTTTTTTCTTGGTTACTTTGGGTTTTCATTTTTTTGTAGTACACAACCATAGAGAACAAATAATAAAAGCTGATTAGCTTAGGGGATTTACTATATAATCAGACACTCTTAGTAGGGGAGACAGAAATATGTTTTATTTAAGGAATATAAGTTTTCTTATTTGAAACATTACACTTAAAACAAACAGAAATTTCCTTGCTGAATTTTTCTGTCACTGTATGAATTTCATCCAAGTACAGGACTATCAAATATTCACCTCTTCAAAATGTTAATCCTCCTGGAATTCTTAAATTCCACGTGGAAAAAGGCCAAATGTCAGTGTGCTCACTACAATATACAGGCAAATTTTTCTACTTTTCAACTTTCTTTTTCAAGATCTCCGGGGAAATGATATAAGAAGCTAAATTTCATGTGCTCTGATACCACAACAACAGAAAATGTTTCACCTTTTTATCTTACTGATTGTCTCAGAGAGTGCTCACACTAGCATAACTGAAATATCCATTTTTTATATAAGACAGAGGTTAGTGGACAACTTGTAACAAGATAGTGATTTGTCTTAAAAATATTTATTTGTTAAGTTATTCTCTCCAAAAAAAATTCACCATCTTCAAAACTGTATGCAAAAATTATTTTCAAACTAATTTTTTTCTTGTATCTGAAAATATTTACATTCTGAAATGTGACCTTTTTCCATTGAAAAAGGAGGTCACATGGTACTGTATGAGTCACGTACCTGAAGCCTGTGCCCTTTTCAACATGAGCCCTCAACCATCAAAAATACAATTTTTGCTTTCTAAGCTTGTGATAGGTGCTTGACCTTTGCTAGATCTGTAAAAATTCTTGCCAGTTAATTTTATTTTTAGCAAATGCTCTAAAACAAATAAAGAGTGGCACAAACACTGCTAAAGTGAATATATTTCATACCATGAAGAGATATTCACATAGTGTTTCCTGCAAATATTTTCCTTTAATGACCTGATACAGATTCATTCTCTTTGTCTTGCACATCTGGCTGTCCATCCTTCATGTACTTGGAGAGGTGCTCCTGCTTGGTACCTTGTCCTTGCCACACCACTGCTTCTTTGGTTTGGGAAGAATATTTTTGTTCCCATACACAGCCTCAATTCAAGTGTGCTCTCCTACAGAGAGAGGAGACCCCTCTCCACACCCATGTCTAGCAGGTGCAGGTGGCACAGGTATTTTGGCAGTCAGTCCCCAGGGCAGACCTGGCAAGGACTGGAGAAAAGTATTTGCAGTGGGAAGCCTTTAACTGTGCCTTTCTGCCTTATTCTCTGCAAAAAAAGCTTCCAACTAAGAGCTGTCCTCCTCAGAGTACACTACAGGACTCATCATTGTCTGGGCTGTCTAGGATTCCCAAATATGTCCTAGAGGGTCTTCTGTGTGTGAGTAGGTGCTGTAAGAGGTGCAGTGCACACTCTTTAATTTACCCTTAGCCAGCCTGAGATGTCATTCATCACCTTCCAGTATTAATGCTGGTTTAGTTCTTTTCACCAATGAGTAGACAAGAAATAGAATTACTCATACTGTGAAAATATGTATTTATATTTCTATCTCAGGATAATTGAGAAAATAACACTGAAACAGGGCCTTTTACAGCCTCTGATATGAAACCTGATGTTAGATTTCTGTATAATAGCACCCAAAAAAATCTTAATTCATCATATTTTCCAATTTCCTCAATCTTTCACAACTTTTGTGATGGATTTCTAAACCCATAGGTAGCTCTACTTTTTTTTATTTATGCTGTGCATGAGAGACAAACGATGCAGCTGATATTAATACATAATGAATACTATTATTTTATTAATTAAATTAATGTAATCACTAGAAAGTGGAAAGATGACCTGGTACACTGCAGTTAACTCAGGGAATACAGCTACAACGACATTGTAACCAAATGGCCTTGCATTTGTCAGCTATAAAGTTCACTACAGATTTCACATTAAACATTTGCTTGAAACACAGCCAAGTGAAGATGTGTTTCATTCCTCTGGGATCCAGAAAGCTACCAGCTGTTTCCTACAAAGTGCTCTGCTGTGTCCAGCACTGAAGGTCCATATATTCAGTATCCTTTCTCCAAGAGCTGCTGGCAGCAGATGTGTACAGAACAGAACAAGAACAGAGCCCACATTAAAGGGTTCTTCCTGTGTTGTAATCCACTGTTTCCAGCTATCAGTGGGAGTGTCTGACACGAAGCTTGCATCTAATGGCTGCATGGAATAGTCACAAATGGACTTAATCTTCACTAATCTATCGAGATCCTTTCCAGCTTTCTCTATGTTTTTGGCCTCCAAAATGTCCCAAAAGGATTCTTAGAATTTAATATGCATCATAAAGATTTCCTTTTGTTTCTTTAAACTTGCTGCAGGAAAGCTTCACTGAGGCCCACTAGTTTTTCTGTCCCCAAAAACAATGACTGACCACTCCTTGCTCATATTTTTCGCATCATTTGTGATTTAACTGAACACACCCCTCCCCAACTCAGCTGTTTATGTAACTATAATTTAATTTACTTTCATATGTTTGTTTTCTACCCTTCAATAGAAAAAGATTGTTCTTCTGTTCTAGATAATTCCTTCTCTTTGGTTTTTATCACAGGATGTAGCAGAAGAACTCAGTCCAAGTGAGGTGAAGGGAAAAATTTCAGCATCAGAATGATTCTTGCAAAATCTCTGATATATCCATTCCAAAAATATGTCAAACTTTACTCCAACACTTCACATCACTTCCCTAGGAGCTAAAACCCACACCCTTTACAATAAGAATTTAGTAGAGAAAGATTAGCTTTTACATGGGATATCCAGGAAGGTCTGCATTATGCTAGGAGATGGAGAGAAGAATTTCTATGCCAGGCTCTCTTCCTTCACTCCTGGAAAGTCCTAAATGTCCTGTATCTAATTCTGTCTTCTGCTCAGGAGTAGCATTATGAGCCTGAGTGGAACAGGAGTGCTGTATATGCAACTTACACAGGCAGAAATCAAATTATTAATCATAACTCATGTCTTGGGGTGAAAAATATAAGTCCAAGAAAAGCAGAATAACAAGAAAGACAGGCAGGGAATATGCCAGATATTTGCTTCTTAAAGGATACTTTCCACTGTTTGTCTGAAAGGATGAAGGCTTGCACACCTGACTTGGCAAATTGTTTCAGCCTTTTACAGGGCAGAAGGGAACAACCCAAGTTTTTCTCCTAATTACTCAGCTAAATAACCCTCTCTTAATCCCTACCTGATGCTCTTAGGTATGTTAAGGGCAAAGATATACCAACTCTATTGGCCTTTTCAGCATTTCATCATCTCATACTTTATTTCCTGGGGTCAAACATGCCAATCTTTACATATTTTGGTATCTTCAAACTTTCTTTAAAAGTGCCCCTTAACACACCCACTCCAAGCCACTTCTCTTGTTCAGTGATGCAGTTCCTCATCTCCAGGACACAAGAAATTGAAGTCAGCACAGCAGGGTCACCACTTCCCACTTGAGTAAAAGAGTATGGGCAGGCCAATATCATCAAGGCTCCTTGGGAGCTGGGCTACACTGCAAAGTCATACTTAGAGCATTACTTTCTGCTGCTTCTTTGTTTATTTGGGGAATTCTGTTTTCTATATTTCCCCTTCACACTAAAACTTAAGTTCATTCAAGTTTTCCTCTAAGAGTGCTAGAACTGTATTTAAACAAGTAAATATCTTACTTTGTTTACTATAGACACTATCAAGATTAAATCAAATTGAATATATTGTTTTCTTATTGTTTGTATAACATATTCAAGTATTACACTGAAGGAAATATCTGAAATTCTGTATTTTACTTAAGAGAGGCAGAAAAATCTCAATTACTTTTATAAGGCTTATTAATGTTGCCCAGATATGAGCTGAGGGTTGGGCAGACTAACATCAATAAATGGTCATGGAGAAATTAAAATATTCTCAGCATCAAATAATGGTCTGCATCACACCCTATTTTCTATAAACTCATTCCACCTATTGTGTTCCTTTCATTTTTACATCTGCCACCCCATAATTCCTGAGGGAAGAAAAGAAAGCAACCCACCCTCCACAGTCAAACCTTAGTCAATAAAAGAATACCCAACTGTACACATAATTGAGCAGTAAACACATTCCCCACCACTACTAGACTCCGTTTGGGAAAGTTATAGCCAAGTTCTTGGCCTAGAGCACAGTTCATCTGGCCTTTTCCTCCCCTATGTGCCACTCTGACGGAAGCATACAAGTTACTGTTTAGATCTACTACAGGACAACCGGAGTTCCAGAAAGATTCCTGCAGCCAGAGAGCAGTTACCTGCTCTGTCATGGAGGTGCTGGTGGCTTTATTACCGCAAGAGAGAGAAACATCAGACAGAGATTTCTCATCAAAAGGACTGCAAGTGCTGTGAAAGAAGTGAAACAGTTGCCGTAAGAAATGGCATTTGAGAGGGAGAGTGAAATCTGCATGGGTTCATGAAGATGGCAAGAGGCAGTTGAAGCTTAACACAAAGGATATGTAGGGTTTAACCAAACCCAAGCTCGAGGTTGTTCGGTTGACTACTCTCGTGTCCCTGCTTTGGGTCACTTGAAGAAGAGTGGTGTCAGAGTTAGAGGCTCCAGGAAGCATGTGGGATGTGACCACAACATCAACTAGCATTTTAAAGAAAGACAGAAGTTGGTGTTTAGGCTTGTGTATGTGAGGGTTTTATGCTTTTGGCATTTTTTTCCTCAAAGTGAAAAGAAAGAGGGGGAAAGTTTTAGCAGAAATTGTAGAGTTAAACAAAAAGAAAGAAAATGGTTTGGTTCATGGTGACTCAATGTCTGTGCTTCTGAATAACCTGATATCTGCCTCTGATGGAAGAAAAGAAGTAGAATAGGTTATAAAATTCCTTTATTTTATATGTACCATTAATTCACATGGGCAGTCTGTTGCATCTAACAGAAGATATGGCTGCCATCAGTAGAAGATGATACATGAAGCTCTGGAAGAATTATGAGAGAACAGTCCATAGAGATGGTGAGAGGAATGGGAAAGAATATCCAAAAGAATAACAAAAAGTGATATTTGAGAAAGAATCATATTATATCAAAAATGCAGAATCATCAATCTAGCAAAAAACATCGTAAGGTCAGCGAAAAGGTCAATTTTCTGGTCATAGGACCAGAAGTCACTGAAGTTGCTAAGACAATGTCTTATGTCACAGGTCTGCTAAGTAATATTTGTGTGTAAATAAGAGAGTTCTTTTATTAGCTCACTTAAGATTTCACCCTGCTTACAATACAGAATCATAAAAGCCACAGGGAGATCCAGGATATTTTTCCCTTTTTATCCTTACATATTTACATAAATAATGAAAGTGGATCATGATTACCCCATTTCAGTATCACTAAACCAGGGAACTGGCAGTGTTAGCATTCAAGTAGCAGGATGCACTACTTTTACATGCAAACATGTGTGAGGAAGGATATTATCTCAGAGGGAAAAGTTTACAAATATAGTCTGCTCACCACAGCCGAAGGAGTTTGGACTGAGATGAGAGTGAAAATAGTGAAAAACAATAGTCATAAGGAACTGTTATGCATCTCCAGAGCAGGATTAGAAGTCAGAACAGGAAGCATTTATGCATGAAAAAAGGAGAGTTGTAAAAAAGCACACACATTGATCATGGTGATTTCAATTACGCTGACATTTACTGGAACACAAGTGACAAGCAAAAGCATGTTCTAAAAGCTCTCGATGCTGCTGCCATATGGAACTTTCTGCTAAGTCAACCAAAGGCATCTTCCAATCAGAGCTAAATTCTAGGCTCTCTCTGTGAGGTGGCACAAGAAACTGTCCAAGCCAGCTCCAGATGAGTGAACTCACTGGCTGGAAGAACTGCAGGCTGCAGCCACAAAACAAACCAACTGAGTTTGTTATCCATCAGCTTTAGCAGCACCTAAATTTTCAGCAGTTTTCAGAGATTTGCTTGCCATTGGTCATGCCATTTGCTTACCTTTGGCCAACTTCTCACGATGGTAAAATATGTGGGGGGAAAAAAAGAGAGAGGAAGAGCAAGAAGAGCACTTCAAAATATTTTCTGTTAGCTGTCTAGGCAGAAACTTCAAAATCCATCAGGTCAGCAAGGAGGGTGATTAGTTGAGAAAGTGTCAATAAAATGATGGTTTCACTTATCATTGCCAAATTCATCAAAGGAGCTGAATATCCTTTATTTAGAGCAGATATGAGATGACTTCTAAGAAAGAAGAAAAAAAGGAAAAAAACTAGTTGAGTGGTGAGTGTTCCCAGAAAACACAGAAATGGTTGTTCAGAGTAGTAGTGATTGACCTTGTTTCTGTAAGTATTTTCTACCTAACTTAGTCCTGACAGATAATTCTGCAGCTTTTATCAACAACCTTCATTGCTTTATTCAATGAGTGATTCCCCCTTAAGACCAAAGTAAACATAGAGCTAATTCTCCATATTTCATTGCAATGATGTTATTCACCCTTCTAAGCACTCTACTATGCAGGATCAAGTCAAAACTTGAACCAAAAAAAAAAAAAAAAGAAAACTTTTCACATTCCAGGTTTATACCTACACTATTAGGAGGAACAAAGAAATCTTTTTTTAGAACATCTAGCTCTATTTACAGCTAATTCTGTTCCATTTGTCTTTCTCTGTATTTTCCTTCCCTATGGCAATTTTTTGCACAGGACTAACTTATAAAGGCAACTATATTTACATATTTTAAAATATTTATCAAGGGGAAAGTGAGCCCTACCTTCAAAACACTTGATGGCAGCACCAAGGCAGGGCAGAGGGCAGGACAGAGTGCAGGGGGATAAGGTTTGTTTTTATCTAAGTCCCAAGGGCAGAATTGGTGTTGAGGGAAGAGGACATGCTGTGGAGCACAAAGAAAAGCCAAGGTGAATAATTTCTCTCACGCAATCTCATTCCTAGGTGGAAAAGAGAAGCATAAGAGTGTAGGCAAGCATCTCCCTCCTCCCAAACAACTCTGGCTACCTGGATGCTGAAAAAGGCAAGAGGTTAATTTTATCACATAAGAAAACTAAGCAAAGTTTACTTTTATGCAAAGAGGGTCACTAAGAGGTTCAAGTAGGAAACATTAAGTATAAATGATACTTACATCCTGTGCTAATGGCAATAATATGAATAATTTTGCTTAAGCCATGTATTTCATCTCATTGGAGAAACACCACTTGCTCTTTTCTAAACTTTGGAAGCAACTCTTTGCCAAAAATCTCATCTTTAAATATTTCTGGCTATAGTTTATTTTAGAAAGATGGAATGGACAAACAAATATATGTATACAAACAGATATGTATATAAATATATACATGCATGCCAATGGATAAACATATGAATAAACACTTATGAATAAACATAACTCAGACCTGAAGGAATTCAGAAAAATGCATATCCCTGTACAAAGAAAATGCTGCTCATCAAAGTAGGCTAATGATACAAGGCTATTGGTCAAAGTAAGCAAGAGAATAAATTGCTCCTCAAGCTCAAGTTTGTATTGGAAAAATAGTTATTATGAGATAGATACAGAAATAAAAAGTGGTTGAACATTTTCAAAGAGATGGTGGAGAACAATCTGACCTGAAGATGCACTTCAGAGTGAAAACTAGGCAGGTGTTTCAGATCTCTTTACAATCAACATAAATAAACCATTTATTAGACTGGAGCAGGAGTAAGCAGAGGTGAGACCCACCTTGATGTGTGCACACATGCAAGTGCCTCAAATGGGGCTGGTTCCACAAAGATAAGGAGACACTGGCTGAATGATTTTTAAGATGAGATGGGTCAGCTAGTGGGAATGTAAGATTCATTACACATCTGGACAAACTATTTCAGAGTTACTGATATTCCAGTGTAACAAGTCTGGAACATAGTAAAAATTCAGGAAGAATGGAAGTCATACATTTTTCAAAAAGGTCATGTGGCACCAGCCCCAGGCATGGTGGTGGAAGAGATGATATAAGATTTTATTAATAATGAATAAAGCAAAACTAGCAGATTTGAAAGAGAATCAGTACTAATCATTGTAATTTAATGGAAAAATGATCACACTAAAAACAAACCGGATTTTACTTTTTGAGTGAAAATTACGTGCTTGGTTAATAAAGGCATCTGTACTTTTTTATGTTTAGACTTTTGGAAATACAAACCATTTGCCTTACTAAATAGAAATACCTCATCAGGAATATAGATTAACAAATAAGTTAAATATTCATTTAAAAAATCATTATTGGTTAGAAAATGAAACATAGTGGCATTTCTCAGGAGGATTCAACCTTATCAGCATTCTAGGATTCAACATTATCAACAACAATTTGATACTACAAACTACATGCTGTTCATGAAATATACCAGCGGAGAAAACATTAAATGACACCAAGGTCTAAATGGTCATATATAATATTTGGATTTTGATCCAGAGAAACACATCTCACAGAATCATTGAACTCTGATTGGAGGCATGTCTGGAGGTTATCTACTCCAGCTTTCTATCCAAAGCACAGCAATCTCTTTGCATGAGGTCAGGTAGCTGTAGTTTTGTTGGGCTGTCCATCCCCTCCAAGGACAGAACCTGTTCCAGCGTTTCATAATCCTCCAATGTAAAGTCTCCTTCCCAATGTCATAACTAGCAAACATCCCAAAATGCAGATTTTGGCCTCTCTATACCTTCTGCCATCAATGAAAAGAACTTGGCTCCACCATCTTTGTAGCTGCCAGCAATTATCTCCAGTCAGTTGTTAGACCTCACCTTAGCTTCCTCCTGCCAGGCTAAGGATTCCCAGCTCCATCAGTTTCTCCAGGTAGATGCCATGCTGATGCCCCATACCATTTGGTAGCCTTCTGCTGATGTCAGCCAATCTCTGAACAGTTTTTTTGAACACGAAACCAAAAACTGCAAGTAAACTTTCAGTATGACTGGTGCTGGGCAGAGGAAAAAGATGACTTGTCTCAATCAATTGGCTTTACTTCTACTCATGAGGGACATGAGAACAATGTGAAACACAGCTGTCCCTGCCCAGACTAAACTTTTGAATTATTTTGCCTCCAGTGTGGAAATGTGTGCTTTTCATTGAAATTTGTAACCTTCCTGTTGACACAGTCCTTAGGATTTTCTTGACCAAAGTTTTGCCACTCATTAGTCAACTCTCCACATTTCATGCTGTGTTTAAACTTTCATGTTCTCCTTACATTTCTAAGGAGTTTTATCCTTCAGACTGTTGATAGAGTTATTCAACAATAGAGGCTTCTCTATTTATGCTCGATGCACAGTATTTATCCACTCATTACTAGGCATCAAGCCATCACCCACCTAAAAGAGTCCAACCATACTGTCCATAAGTTACCTTCTAAATGAGGATGTTGAGGAAGGTGGTATCAAAAGCTTTACTGAAGTCGAGTTTAATCTATTGCTCACTGGTCACCCACACTGAAAACCATTGAATCATACGAGACAGCCATGCTGGTCAAGCATGTTTTTCCCTTGGTAAAATGTAAAAAGGTTTATAATTTCTGTCTTTCTATCCTTCATATGCTTGGGAATTAATTCCAGGAGGACATACACTCTTATATTTCTCCTTTTTTTTTTTTTCCCAATGATCACAAACTTCCCCTGGTTGCATTATTTTTTATAGATAACAGGAAAACACCTTGCAGTCACAGAGGCAAGTGGTAAACCCACTTGTGGTAAATAATAAAGCCTGATTTCTCTTGCTAAAGCTAGAAAGACAGCACTGAGAAGGAAGAAAGAAAATATGATGCTAATATGTTTGGTTTTTTTTAAAGTATGCTGGATTATGATAGGTGTTTCTGATACCGCTGCTCTAATGGGGATTTTTGAATGCTGCATAATGGAATAGAGAACAATAAAAATGACTGGGAAAGGGAGCAAATACCTTTCAGTCAGTTTTACAGTTTAGTTCATTTCAAAGAGGACGTAGAGAGTTCTATGCTCGGTAGAGACAGTACCCATGGATTTTAGGAAGGGAGAGTTGGGGTGATTAACTTCTCTAAATCTCTGTGAAAGGTGTAAAAAGAGCTACTGCATTATATCAATTAATCGAGTCCACACCACTCAGCTCAAGATATTAGTAACTGGGTTAAATATAAGTCACCCACAGATCAGGGAAGATGACAGAATGGCTCCTTTTGCTCTTTTTCTCTATGAATCTTGAATTTTATGGTGGTACTAAAATTATTCTGAGAATGTTAAACATAATACAACCAGTAAATCTATATCAGAATATCAAGTGTATATCTTCTGATACTTCTTTCAGAACATCTGATCTACAGAACAGAAAGCCAAATGAAATGTAAAAGAGAGGATCTCTTCCCCATAATAAAATAAGAGCTCCATTTTTCACACGGTAAGGCACTAGCACTATGACCAAAATGCAGAAGAGTTTAATGTAATACACAACTTTTAAAAAAAGAACTTATGCCTTCATGTCAATGTGTAGCTGTAGCTGTAGAAAAGGTGCTTTGTTGCATTAGGGAAGTAAAAATAATTTAGAAAATCACTTACTTGTTTATGTAATAAGGGTTAGGACTGGGTATCAATATATCCCAGTGGTCAAGGAGATACCCACCCACAACTACAGGAAGCTCTTAAAACATTATTTAATCCCTATTTGAACAACAAATCCCACTCTGAGTTTTCAAAAAAACCCCGTAATTAGTTGCTTTGTTAGCGAAGAATAACTAAGCAGGTTTCTGTGGAACAATAACCCTCTGCTGCCTCACCTCTTTGATAGCACTTGAGATCTTTCCCAGGACAACAATTACTAGTAACTAATTACTAGTAAAACGATCTTGGAAAATATCAATCCAAGTCAGAATAAAAATATGTAGAGAAGTTTAACGTTTCAGGTTTTTCCTGCTCTTTTCAAGTAACCTTGGATTTTCAAGGTGCTAATGAGATCTCAAAGGAGACTGACGCAAGCTCCCCAGAAACTGTCTGTAAAAGAAATACTGACAAAGTGGTAGATAGCCAAAAATACTTTTTCCTTATACCAGACTGTGCTCAGCTGGCTAGACAGTGCTTATATGGTTTCTGGATAGCATGCCAAATGAGTCAAAAAGTGGAGAGCATTGTTTGAATGTGATTCCTGGAGAGAGGGGTAGAAAGAGTGATATAGAAAGGGCAGGAGAAGTAGGAGCTGAAGACACGGGTTAAATCAAAACATGCAAAGCTGTAAGAAACACAGTTTCTCTTACTTTGCTTTTCAAAGAACTCCTTGTTTTTCTGAAGAGTAGCTGTGCACACCGTCACCCCAATGCCAGGTTAGTTTTTGAATCCTAAGTCTCAAATGGCCCTGTTCTTGCTTGGCACAGCTGCCAGACAGGGATAAAGGGGGAAGCCTTGAACAGAAGGACAGGCATGTCTCTGTCCACTCACATACACAAAGAAATAGAGCAAGACTGTAGATAGAAAACAGTGGTAAGGGCCAGGTTGTGTCCTGTTAGTCAGCAGGGCTGTGGGAATGATGCAGGGTCAGGAAGACACCCATACATTTAGAGCCTTTTAAAGCCCTGAAGCTTCTTTTAGACCACAGATCTGATTTACATATGCAGCAGTCCCCATTCAGAGAGTGTGAGTGAAACTTGAGCCAAACTGCTTTGTTCTCCTACTTGCCTTGTACCACTGAAATTTCCCTTGCAGTGAATTACCATAGATAAACAAGAAGTGTCTTAAAAATTAGCATCTGATTGCCCTCAAATTAAACTCTTGGTTTTACCCTAGAGAGCTCAGTCGAAGGAACAAGAAAACACAATGACAATTTGACTAGAATACTTAACTAGAAAAATGACACAACAGAATCAATTCCCTAATAGAACAAGAGCTGATAGGAACGTAATTCTGTATAAAGAGTCAGTAAGTGCAACTCTCAGCATGCATTTTCCTGGTGTATTTTTTACCTGGCTTTAGCTAATATAACAACCACAAATCCAGGTGGGGAAAATCAGCATCGCTCCACTGCAAATATTTATTTGCTTCTTGTGACTTAAACATGCAGTAAATTAGAAACAAACTAAAACTCTCAATACCATGAGTGGGGCGTGGATAACACTGCTGTGGATGGCAAGCCTTCTAGCAGATTTAACACAGCCATGAATACATTAGAGCAAAGTTTGGGTAAATGAAATGTGTCACTGGATTCTGTTAGCAAAACACAGATGTTCAGTGCCTAAAGGATCCCCTCTGACCCCCAGATGGCAGCTGACAATCAAGAAGTAACCCAGTCTCCTGCAGGTTCCTCTCTCTTCCCTGCTATCCCTATGCAGATATCTCAGGTACCTGTGGCACTCAGTGCACAATGAAATATCCAGTGTGTAGGGATCCTCTCTAAATAACCATATTGGTAAAGGAAGTTCTGGATTCTGACTATGACACAAAACAGAAAATCATGTGTTTTCTAAATTAAATAAGGAAAAGCATTTTATCAGCAAAATACTTCACAATAGTTTTCTCAATATATTATTTCAATGCATTATCAAACATATTGCCAAATTTGATGGAAAATCCAAAACCAAAAAATTTTTACAGAAAAATTTAAAAATGTGTTAAAAATCATATTCTAACATCTCTAGACCAAAGAATAGTGAACATAATCAAAGGGGGGAAAAAAAAAAAAAAAGATGGGAAGAAAAACAGCAAATATGTATAAATCTTTAATAACTTAGAGAAATGGTGTCTGTAAACATCTTGAAAGCAGAATAAGGGTAGTCAGCCTTGACATGAGGACCAGAGCACCAAGAACCCAATGGAACAATGAACATTCCACAGAAGACAGAAAAACATCCTTTCTTCATTAAAACTCACATGACTGCAGAAATTATCTAAATTTTTCTATTTAGGGTAAAATGAAGATCTGGATTTCCTGTCCTTGTCTTTTACTAAATGTCACTCTTCACTGTCCAAGAGTCTCTAAATTCTATCTCTGCAAAACTTTTCTATATTTAAATGTGCTTTTGTTTCCATATATCATCTTTTGCCATGCAATATCTGGTTTCTGAATACCCCTTAATATATATTTTCATAATAAGAATGAAATACATACAATAATGGGCTGGAATTGCACAGGAAGCAATCACTGTGAAGCCATCACCGTTCTGTCACTGTTTCACAGCTCACACCTTAGCTCACATTTAAAAGAAGCTTCACTTTAAAGAAGCCTGTGATTTCCTACAACCTCTTCTCTCTTCCCCCTGAAGTTCTTGCTCTCAGATAAAAATTAGCCCCAGAGCCTGCTTAAGCTGGTATATTTTAGCTCAAACTCCAGTCACTGCATGCAGGGACTGGACAGTGACCAGATCCTATGTATGAAATTTCCTTTCATGCCTCTCCTCCCTATGCCCAAGGACACTCTAACCTGATGAAATTGGCTTTGGCGTTTGCTCTGGTTGTACTTTTAAATTATTTTTAAAATAATTTAAAATATGTTTCTAAATAGACATTTGCACTGTTAGACATTCATGATTTCATATTTCAGGTAGCATTACCAACACCCCCACAGCCAAAGAGTTTCTATTCTCAGGATCTGGGACCAGAGCTCAGTAAGGGATTTGCTCCCACACATTATTTCTAGGACATTGTCGTCTGTTTCCTGACAAGCAGCCATAACACCTTCATCATTCATCAATCATTTCAAACATACTGCTGTGGAAATAACAGTTATGTGGGTTTGCTTTGTTTTGCTTTTGCCACTCAAACATATTTGTCTTCCTAATTTATTCTTCTTTGCACACAGAGCCTCAGTCATTTCCCTCATACAGGCTTGATAACACTGCAGCATGTCCCACCTACACTATATTGAGTTGATACTTCAATTGTTTCCGTAAAGTCTATTTATAGACAAATATTTTATGAAGTTTGTAATAAGACAGATAGAGTACTCCATTACAAGCCTGGGTGATATATGAATTTTTTTAATGTCAGATACTTGCAGGCAATCTGAGCATTACAGTAGATTTGCATAGATTATTGATAAACGCTCTCTGTGAAAATAGAGAAAAATAAGTTAATTAACTCAAAACATATGCACAGTTTGTTAAATTCACCCTTGGCTTTGAATCAGGTGTAGAAAAGGTTTTTTACCTTACACAACAAAAACCACAAATCCTATTTACCAAATTTATCTTCCCCTGTCTTGCTTCAGCTCTTTCTTTCTTCTTCTAGTTACCTGCTAATTCTTTCTGTAGTTTATTTTTTCTGTCATCTGTTTGTAGGAAGCATGGATTCAAATTAAACAAGGTGGCAAGGCGAAATTGTTCTCTCTTTAGAGACACAAGAAGGTGAGGGACTATTTTCTAAACTCTATTGAGTACATATTAATTCAGTTTACAAAATTTCAGAGGTTATTATTGTTTTATTCACTAAACACAGTTCCTTTGATTTAACCACAAAAAAACCAATAAAATCTCCCAGAAGGTACAATATGCAGATTGAACAAATAGACTTGATTAGGACCCAAAACTTGCTCTTTTAGGCAAAATATTACATATTTATGTATTTGTGAAGTTATTATTTAAAAATAAGGATTGTAGTAAACTAGCATGTGCAGAATATTTTCTGTATTTGCATAAGCCAGTCTTCATTTTCTTTGCACTAAAAGAAAAGAAAAAAAAATATAGTTACTTTTTTTGAGAGTTTTTCTGTTTTTTGTTGGCCTAAGAATACACGTCTTGAGAAAGCCTTCTAAATATAAACATTCACCATATACATAAAACTTGCAACTTTGTTTTACCAATGCTGCTCAGTCTAGCTACTAGTACCCTTTGCTTTCTTCAAATTCTCAAGCAAGGGAAAGCACTGGCATCCTTTTAATTTCTAATTAAACGGCCTTAGACTCTCTTAAAACTGTGGGCTTGAGGTTTATTTTGCAGTTTTAAATAGCTAAGGACATGCCTTCTGGCAAAATGCAATATAAACATTCCTGTTTTCAGTGAATGCTCTTGTATAAAATACCCACTGACTTCACATGGATAGGCTTTGAAGCATCAGAATCTTCCCATGCTTCCAGACAAGTTTAACATCATTAATCTGCACAATTTTGTTACAAACATGAGAAAATAGACAGCATTTTGTAAAAGTGAAATGAAAAAAAAGTTCTCTGAAGATAAGTTATGGCAACAGTTAGCTGATTAAATGGACAAAATGTACTTTAAAAACATGCATTGGGGCTTAAGAAAAATAAACTATCACTTAGCTTTGTTCAGTCTTCATACTTAAATCCATCTACTGCCTTAAAAATAGTCCTGTTAAACAGGATGCAGAGCTATTTTAACTGAAATACTATTAGTTCTGGGATCCAAGATGAGGGACAGACTCAAAACCTGTCTAGTTACTGCATGTGCTCTGGCCTAAAAACTATTTCTATTTGTATTTTCAATACAAACCTTTGGTATACAGTATAAAAGGATTCTTACTCTTTAAGTATCATAATCTCTGGATTTCAATTTCACAGAAAAGTATAAAGAGTATGTTCTTTTCTTGATTCAGAGATTTATTGTTTTGTGGGGTATTTTTAAAACAGTTTCAGGGATTTATTTTTAATTATTTTACTTACTATGTTGTTATTAGCCTGGAATTCCTCATCAGCCCACTTAAATTCTTCATGCTATTTTCTGTCTTTGATTTATGCATAAATTTAAAACATTCCATAGAAGAGTTTCTTAAAATCTTTCAAGAAGTTGTTCTTTGAGTAATGTTTCCCGCAATGAAAAGGATTTTATCACAGTATTAACAAAATTTCACAAATTTATCCATTATCTGTCTATGGGCAACTGGCCCACAGGAAAAGGATTAGTACAAATTGTGGCATGATTCCTAAGAAGGAATGCTTCAAGACGCTTCATGCCTGATCCAATTTGGACAACCACCACAAAAGCAGCAGTGTCAGCCAAAGACAGGAATACACATTCTGTAAATGGTAGATTGGATTACCACCTGAAGCAATAATTGGCCTCCAGGTACCACAATAGGAGAGATTCAATTTTACAAAGTTACTTCTTATCTTTCAGCTCATACACAGGAACATGCTGTGCAGCTAAGAACTTGGCATTGACCAAAGGAGAAAAGAGGATTTCCATCTGGATCCCTGAAATTCTTCCACAGTGTGGTTAATGTCAAAAGAAGCATTCAAAGGGATTAGCAGAGATCCCACTTCCTCTTGCAACAAATACATGAAGAGCATTTAGTGAACAGCAATACCTTGCTGCCCCGTACCATCTCTAGATACTAAATTTGGGGCATAATACCTGAAGGTAAAGAGAATGGTGAAGATTCATGACAATGAACAAGTTTTTAGGTGGGGAAAAATTGCAGTCAAATGTTTACAGACATTATCACTGACCAATCAGTTAAAAATTTCCCAAAATGCAAAATGCAGTTAAAATGGCAAGTCTTCAGCTGCCCAAAGGTAAAAAAGCATTTTTCAGAATAACCATCCTCTACATGGGAAGCTTTGGAAAAAGAAAAGGTCTTCGTAACTCAAAATAACAGGTTGAGTGTCTAAGCCTCAGTCAAATACAATCTTTTCAATGGTAAGAGAGCTTCAGAGGAGGGATAGTCAGCCGAACTCTGTGAGTGGAGCTGGGATCAATACCCACTCCAATGTACATGCTTCAGCTGAATAACCATTACAGTCTGAGTACAGTACAGAGAAGAAATCAAAGAGGTAGAGCAGAAACATGCCAAGCAGGTCACCCACCACATACCTGAAATCCCTCTTAGGACTCAGTTCTCACAATGTATTGAAAAGATTATGCTGGTGACATCAGTGGAGAGACTGTGCTGTAAAAAACGTCTATAAAATCTTTTCTCCTCATAACCATGGAAAAAGTCAAGATCGGGTGAGGGACAGGGAGATAAACGGTACAAATAGCTTAGAGAGTTGGCTCACATCCTCCTGAACTCTGTCCATAAACAATGTCTGGGAATGGCCAAAGGCTCCTCCAGGATAGGAGTTGTGTGTGTTCCAATGGCAGAAAACTGGAATTTCCAGAACAAGCTCTGTGTGAATTACAACAAGGTCAAGCTGTCCAAACCTACACTTTTCTGAAAATCTCAAGAGAACACAATCGAAATGCCTACAAATAATTTCATCATTATTATTGTCTCAAATCCTCATGGAACTTAGGAGAAAACTGACTTGGCAGATCTGACAGCTGCACTCAGAATCAGCTGGGAAAGTGCACTGGGTGGCGGACAACATCGTTTTTAAGTTTCACCATGCCAAGGCAACCCTTTCTTTTTCTCCTTTGGTCAGCATAGCTCACTGCCTGTCCTGTCACCTTGCAGAATCAACCAGTGATAACACCTAAATGACACATGAATCTACTCTTAAACAGGATTCCAAAATAGCAGGAATACAAGAACAGATTAAAAGCTGTGTTGTCGAAATGTCCTCAGTAATTACCATTCAGATGATGGGAGAATCGTTTTTTAAAACATTATGCATTCTCTGTGTTTAAAAAAACATCAAATTGATACAAATAAAGTCTCATTTTATGAAAATAAAGGATTTGTCTAAAACTCCAGACACTCACCAGGAACACTGAGAATAGTACTAGCATTTGGATTTTATAATGATGAATTAACAAGTAAACAGGAAACCATAATTTTTAGTCTCATGGGGCAGCTAAGGAATGAGAGAGTTCTGGCCCAGTATACACCTCACACACATCTCTATGCATACTAAGTAACTACACTTTACATAAACACATATATGTTTGAGCACGGACATGTGAAAAGAGTCAGAGAAAAAGTTTCCATATTAGCTTAAATAAAAAATAAATTTAATTGAATACAGTATACTAGGGTAGCACAGTTAAACTTTCAAAATCTAAGAAGTTTCCACATGAGTTTGTACAGAAAACCTTACATTTTTCTTCTCTCTGCTACATGCCAAGACAAAGTTTCATTCAAATATCATGCATTTATTAACCCCCAGAGAGTCTCTGACTATTTAGTGCATATGTTCTCAATAAAAAAAAAAAGCACTTAGTGAAAACAGATCAAAATATTGAAACATCTAAAAAAATAGTCTCATGGTTTATTTACATGGTGTTATCAAAAATCTAATCTGAAGGCAGAGTAAGTTTCATAAGGTCTTAATTCATCAGCATAGTATGTATTTTATGGTGAAAAGTTATTAGTAAAATAAGTTTAAAAAAATAAAAAAGGAAGAAATTGAAAATTAGCAAGATAGATGTGTAGGTTATAACTCAAAACCAAGACAAAAAATCATGAAAGCTATCTTCTCTTCTTCAGCATTCCTCTGTCCTTCAACATGATTGGCGACAAAGAAGGAAGAGATTCAGCAGGGAGCAGCTGCCTTTATGACACAGCCCAAATTCACCCTCCAAGCACTGGACACCGTGGAAATAAATGGCAGAAACGTTCAGCACTCCTGCAGTTCAGAACTGTGGAACAGTGCACACAAGTGCATGGTAACTCCAGAATAAGAAGCTGTAAAATGGCACCATTCAGCGTGAGGCTTTCATCCATCTTGTTTCCAACCTCCTGTTTCTCCTCCTGTCCCAGTGCCTCCTTCTTCCTTCACAGTGCCAACAGCCATCCTGCCACCTGCACAAGGCTCCTCCTCCCAACAGTCTGATGAAACCCCCCCAGTCTGAGCCCAGGCAGTCTGACTGGTGGTTTCCCTGGGAAACAACTCTGGCGAGTTTTATGGAGAGAGACAGCTTTGATCCAATTGTTCTGAAACAGAACTTTAATAAGGTGAAAACAACAAACAGGAAGGCCTGCACTGCACTGGGAACGAACTGGAAAAAAGCAGGGTCCAGGCTGGAGCAGGGATATTTATACACTTGGGCGCAGGGAGGGGTTAAGGCAGGGTCTGAGGGAGAGATCCAATGGGAAAGAGCGATTAAGACTGTTATATTTTTTACAGCAAAAAGTAACCAATAGTAACAAAGAGAACTGAGAACTTTCTTGTAATAATTTACATAACTGAACAGGAGGATCTTGGGAGTGAGCCTTTTGCTTAGCGTGACTACAAAGGGTTTTCCCACAGCCTTAGGCCAAGGTTTTTTCTTCCTCCTGCTGAGCCAACCCTACCAATCTGAATTCCATCTTCTCTTTCCTCCTTGTGCTTTTGAATCTAGAGTTGCAGGTCCCAGGATATGATGATGGCCAATGTGTCCCATGCCACTCAAAAAGGGGCAGGTTCAGAGCCTGGCTCTGCTGACAGGTGGTTGGTGCTGGCAAGGGGTAGGAGCACACACATCATAGTCATTGGAAAAATTAATGCCAGCTGTCCCACGTCTGACCATCTGCAAACAGATTTCCAAGTGCATAACAATGGGTACATTTACAGAGGAACAGCCACAGGAACCACCTTCTGTGCCACAAACACTCTCTACTGTCCTTGCTCCCAAATGGGCAGGTAAAAAATGCACATATTTCTAGAAGAGAAGAATAGAAAAGATCCTTCAGGGTTTTTAAGTCTATCCATTTATTCTCCTTATCCACTATCATTCCTTCCTCTCTTGCCCCTTCCTGCACCTCCCCCCATAAGAATAAAGCATTTACTGTGGAAAGTTAGAAACAAATTAAACTTTGGAGAAGCTATAAGTCATTGAAAACAGTATTTTATAATGCAAATTGGCAGGTAATTTTATCTAGAGCCATTTCTGCTTCAGCTGCCTGTAATAACTGTGATGAGCTGGAGTAGGCATTCAGACCCTTGGGTGACAGGAGCAGTTAGGATGGACTGCACAGCTTTTGGTAAAGGAATTAATCAGGAAGTTCCAGCCATGGTGGTCTGTGAAGCGCTTGCCTGTCATCCACAAATAACTGCTTGGTTATGTTATGTTGATCCTTCTCATTTCCAGCTGCTAAATTGCATAAAAGATAGATCAGGTTTCCTAATATTTGTCTCAACGTACACCAGCCATCACAGAAAGATGTATTAGTATAAAGCTTTGGAGGAAGGGAAAGCTGAAGTCTTCCCTAGTGGAAGAGAAGCATGTCTGCAGGACAAGCCCTCTCAGATGATGCAATCTATGCTATCAAGTGGTGGGGAGCCTTGCTGGGCCATGAAATTCCCTGATATTTGTAGAATATTTATAGAAGAGGAAACCTTTCTCCCATCCTTTTGCCTCTCCCCAGCCTTGCAGCCAGTTGTTTACTGTATCAGTAGGGAAACAGCAGAGTCATTCCCTGTGATCCCTAGGCCTTACTCATTTCTATGGGAGTCCTCCACATCAGTATGTTGTTAACATTATTATCTTACTGAATCCAAAACACAGCACTCAACTAATGAAGAAGAGAATAAATTATAACCCAGCTGAAACCAGGACAACATGCATTGAGAAACCTCCTTCTATCTTTCTTAATTGCAATTAAAAAAAAAAAAAAAATCCCTTCAGGGTCTTGCTCAACTTTATCTGAAAAACTTCTCCAAGAGAAAGAATTGCACCAAAAGAAGTTCCTCCTTTACTCTGCATATTCATTGCTGTTTCAATACAGACACTTTATTGTAAACACAGACAAGAGAGAAAGGGAAACAAAAAAGCAGAACTAGCTGTGATCTCATCCACATCCATGCACTGAAGAGAACTGTACAGGGTAGAGCTGAGACAAGAGGGACAGAAAAACAAAGAAGCAGTAACTCCTCAGGCTATCTCCAACAGACAGCTATGCACAAACTCACCACAAATTTAGGATTTCTCAAACCGGGATGAAATTATTTGCTCTCATTTACAGCACTGTCTGCCTTTGAAGGACACCCTGTAATTTCTATACAAATAATGTTCATTTATGGACTGGTACTCCAAGTTACAGAGACTCTCTCCGTGTTCAGAAGATCATTTTGTTTCCAAACATGGAGGATGAGAAGAAGAACCTGTGATCTTCCTCTTTGAAACATATCTGCCTGGCATGGTCAGAGAAGGAAAACAGGAAGAGAAAACAGCCACCAGTGCAAAGCAGCTGAATGAGCCCAACCACAGGCATTCAGATACTTGACATTGCCCAAGTCAAAAAAATTCCCAAAATATCTATATAAACACATAAGAAGAAATTTAATATAAGATGTCTATATTAATACATTAATATTTTTTAAATGCATATATATCTACCCATTCATGCACAAGTTTATATGGATATACGTACATAGTAAAAATTTAAGTAACTACTGTAACTTTGGATAGAGACATTGTTATTATCACATATCTTATATGGTATCATAATATACCTAAAAATTAAACTTAAAATAAAATTAAATTAGTTCTGAACTAATTCCAACGTTGCAGTATTTATCAAACACTATTTTTGGAAATAATTACTAAAAAGAATGTAGGGTAAGCAAATATTTTTATCAATACACTAAAAAGGAACTTCCTACTGAGAGGATTATAACATTTTTATACCAGGAAGACTTCTGGTTAAAATTTTTGAGCAAGCAATTGCGAATTTTTTTATTCAGTAATTCCAGAATAATGTTTTCAGTAGCTTAAGAGTGGATACGAAATATATTAACACATTTTGGGCTGCATAAAAAAAAATTAAAAACACAAACTCAAATACCCAAAATATTCAGATAGTTAATCAGAAATCAGAAGTCCTGGCACTGATGTTTCAGAGACATGTTACCCATTGAATTGAGGGTGAGGGTTCCTCAAGCTGCAAGTTTCTTTTTTTCAGCTGAGAACCGTCTTTAAGTGGCAAATGGAAATCAAAAAACAAAGACGTGCTATTTTGTTTCAATAAAGTCAGCATCTGCTTGCCAGCTACAAACCAGAAATCCTTCATTTACATGAGTTGCATAGGAGCAGGCTTTTTTCCTTCTCTGCATGGCAGCAAAGAAGCAGAGTCTGGAAGCCAGAGGCCTATGTCAGAAACTGTGGGTTTGGCTTTGTTTCCAAGTCTCTCTTCAAATTGAAGATAACTTAAGGCCAAATTGCAGCCTTTATTGAATTGTTATAGGTTAAAAGCTTTATATATCACTTTTTAATTATCCTCTGAAATACCTTTTCATGTCTCAGGGTCTGGATTCATCTTCTCTAATTTCAGACACTTGCCTAAAGCACTAAGTACTCTACTTTTAGTCAGTAGATACTATCTGCCTTTTGAGTCATTCTGAAATATCTTCTGTCAATTGCAGATAAAAATTTGTGTGACTATGTATGCAATTTCATTGTCGCATTTTGGGTGGGATGAAACTAATGGCAAGATTGCATGGCAAAATTTCCAGCTTTTTGTATTTCAAATAAATCCAAGTTCTAACTGAAGGATGAGGAGAACAATCACAACTGTTGGATTTTGATGTTTCTTCATTTAGGTTTTTTTCAAGTTTGAGTATACCTCAGCCATATATCTCTCTCAACATCTCAAAAGATTCAGGAATGCTCTCATTTATTTTCCTTCCAACCAGTTCCAGGGAAAATTGCTATCTGCAATGTAGCCTGATGATACCTAGCTAAATGCTTTATTTCAGTAAGATCACGTTCAATGCAAGTAACTAATTGCAGCATTTCAAAAGCCTGTCTTGGCCCAGCAGCTTAGAGAAAACTATGGTGCCATGAGTCATATTTTATTTTTGGGTCAGCATACGTGTCTTTCTGGGATGGATCCTCTAGAAATTTCAAGGCATAACTGAGAAAAGATTTTATTAAATCATAAGCCATAATACATGTCCATCAGAGTAGACAAGGCTGATGGGACCCAGCTGGACTGGCATCCAAACCAAAGAGTTCACATCTGCTCCAATGGTGTGAATGACTGCTCCAAAGAAGGATAACAAACGCAATGCTCATTTACTGGAGCTGAGTGAAAAAGGGTGTCTGCAAACAACAACAGAAGAACAAAAGAAGCTGCAAGGAAATAAAGTGATTCACTGGATCTCACAGAAACATTTCATAAAGAAATTGGGATTTCTGCTAATTTTTGATTTAAAGCGTTTTAGTTTCACTGCAGCCACTTTTTCAATCACTGCATGAACAAGTTTGCATTCACTCATCACGTAAGATATAATAAGATATAATATAAGATATCATAAGATAACATAAGATATAATACCTAGTTCCAAAGGCAAACCCAGGAGACACATTCTATATGCGTTTTCCTCTATATGCGTTTTCCTCTATATGCAGCCATTCTGTGTAAGCCTGATTTGTTAGTTTCAAAGTCTACAGCTCACTGGTGGTCCTTTTGCCCACTGCCCAGCTCTGGACCATGGATCCATAAAGATTGGGAAAGGCCTGTAAGATCACCAAGTCTGATTGTCAACCCAGCACCACCAGCACTATGTTCACCACTGAACATGTCCTCAAGTGCCATATCCACATGTGTTTTGAACACTTCTAGGGATGGTGAGTTCCCTGGGCAGTCTGTTCCAATGCTTTAGAATTCTTTTGGTGAAGATGTTAATTTAGATTTCCTGAAATCTAATCTAAGCCTCCCTTGGTGCAAGTTGAGGCCATTTCATCTCATTCTGTCACTTGTTACCTGGAAGTAGAGGCTCACCCCCACCTTGCAACCACCTCCTTCCAGGCAGTTGCAGTGATAAGGTGTTCCCTGAACCTCCTTTTCTGCAGCATAAACAACACAGCTCCCTCAGCTGCTCCCCATAAGACTTGTGCTCCAAGAGCAGATGGCACTATGCTGCCCATATCTCTCATGGAAAGGCAGAAACATGATGACAAGGAGCCTCTGTGGAAGGAGCTGGGGAAGGGCTGCCACAAGGAGATGCAGATGCAGAAGCAGCGTGAGAACGTGGGCTGGCAGCTCAGCCAGGGCTCCCCAACACACCAGTACACTCTGGAGAGAGGGAAGACCCCCAGATGGACTCTCATAACATAGACTAAGCATTTAGGGCTGCTCTTTGGTGCCCTCGCTGTCATGACATTCTCACATATTTCTCTTCAGAGCCCTTGGGATCTTACAGGATTTTGCAGTAATTCTTTTTTTTTTTCCTGTCTCCTTGCAGCACCACTTCCTAACCCTGTGCTCTTGCTTCCTCTGTTAGGTCTATCACTCTAGTTATACCCTCTCAGGGGTTTTTCCCCTCTTCTTATGAGCCCATTAATGCATCCTCTTGGGACTCCCATTTTCTTCTCAACAACAATCCATTAATAGAATAATTTTAAGTGCTGTCACCAGATCAGTTGTTTCCATGTTTCCATCCTATGCTGTAAACTTGTAGCAAAGAGAGTGCCCCACGTGCAATACTTTTATATTCTGTGTATCCCTACTTCAGAAGGGGGCCGTTCTCAGACAAATATTCCTTTAAGATGATCCCATAACTTGACAGTAGCAATTAAAAAGCCAACCAACTCAAAAAAAAAAAATCCACTCAGGTTTTTTTCCATATGCTAGTTAAAAGAAATATTTATTTGCTGTGTGTGCATATATCCAGTTTTGCAGTCATTGCAGTAGATGTTGTGTATATAACCTCAGCTCTCTGCTTTGGATTTGTGCAACTCAGTACCCTGAATGTA
>VWZS01010209.1:0-21910 GCA_013397075.1 Rhabdornis inornatus | reverse complement strand
AAGAGGCTCCTCCCCCCCCGAGGAGAATTCAAGGTTTATTTCTTGTGGGGTCCCAGGAGCGGAAAGAGAAAGAGGCCAGGGCACATAGGTCTTTTCTAGGGTCTGGAAGGGGCGGGGAGAAATTGGATCTCTGCCAGCTAAGCGGACCAGAGGGGAGAAGGGTCAAACTACATGACATTCCAGGGGTGAGGGATTTCCATTTCCAATACATTTAGCATACTGAGTTACAACAATCGTTCACCTGTTCACACCGCAGGCAGGCTTCCTCCACAACGCCCCCTGAAACCACTGATAAGCTCAAACACTCCAGACAGGAATGGGTCTGGACAGATTCATCCTTTTTGGAGGGTTCCATTTGGTTACATACATTTGTACTAACCACAGTTTTTGATTGTGTAAAAACCATTACTAACAGAAACCCTAAAACCAACCAGCCAACAGAAACACTGCAGAGAACACACAGCAAATCTTACTAGCAAGAAAACCTGCACCCTGCCTGCTTGCCCTGCCTGCGCGAACTGCCGCGTGAACTGCCGTCCCACGCCCCCAGGGATGTGCCACGCCCCTGTTTGCCTGCTCCGGGTGGCCACACTCCCCAGAGGCCTCTTATAAGTAGCCACTCAACTAGGAAGGAAGCTCCACCCCATTCCTGCCTGACTTCAAAATTATATTAATTTGGAGGAAAGGGGTTTACATTTTCTATTTCAAGAGAGGCTCCTGCCTTTCTTAGCAGACACCTGTCTTTCAAACCAGGACACCCTTGGGCATTTTGGGAGGAGGGAAGGCTTGTTACTAGGAGGTGTGGCATGACAACACCTGACCTCCAATCAAGTTGCAAAAAAGAAGTCTCCACGAATAGATGCCAAAGAAGGAGTTGACTGACAAGACTTTAGGAGGGGCCAAGGGTATAAAAAGCAGAGCATCCATTTTGTATATGGCAGTTTAGTCCTATGCTCCCAACTCTGTAATTTTTCCTTATTCAGTCCTTTGTTGTATTTTGTTAAGGTTTTCAATAAATCTTTGAAATTTTTAAAAGCAAGCATCATTTCTCACACCATCTTCAAACACATTATGCACGAGAAGGTGAGTGGGAGTTATAGGCATGGATTTATGAAGAGAAAATCCTGCTTAACCAACCTGATAGCCTTCTACAATTAAATGAATGACTCAGTAAATGAGGGGTGAATATCTGATAGTGTTTATAGAATCACAGAACGAGTAAGGTTGGAAGGGACCACACTGGGCTCATCTTGTCCAACCTCCCTGTTCAGGAAGGGCCATCTTAGGGCACATTGCACAGAATTGCAACCAGACAACTCTTGAATATCTCCAGTGAGGGAGACTCCACAAACTCTCTGGGCAATCTGTTCCAGTGTTTGATCACCCACATAGTAAAGAGGGTCTTCCTCATATTCAGATGGAACTTCCTGTGCATCAGTTTCTGCCCATTGCCTCTTGTCCCATTGCTTGGCACTAAGGAGAGCCTGGCTTCATCCTGTTGATACCTTCCCCTCAGATATTTATATATATTCATGAGGTCCTCTCAGTCATCTCTTCTTAAGGCTGAACAGGCCCATCTCCATCAGCCTATGCTGAGAGATGCTCCAGTCCCCTAACCATGTTTGTCACCCTCTGCTGGACTCATTTGACTTGACAGCAAAGCATCTTGACTTAAGCAAGGGTTTTGTGACTGTGTTGCATGACATCCTCATACACAAACTGATGAAGTACACACTAGATGAGTGATCAGATGCAATTGGAGAATGGCTGAACTGCCCTGCTCAAGGGGTTGGGATCAGTGACACAAAATCCAGCTGGTGATTAATCAACAGTGGTGTACCCCAGGGTCAATATTGGGTCCAATACAATTATCTCTTCATTAATGATCTGGACAGTGGGGCAGAGTATGACCTCAGCAGGTTTACATATGATAAAGAATTCAGAGAAGCGGCTGATACATCAGAGTATATGTGCTACCATTCAGAGGGACCTCAAAAGACTGGAGAAATGGGCTGACAGGCATCTCATCTTGCTGATCAAAGGAAAATACGAAGTCCTGTACCTGGGAAGGAATAACCCCATGCACGATTCATGCAGGAGGCCAAGTGGTTGGAAAGCCAGCTGGGAAAAAAGGACCTGGGAATCCTGTTGAACAAGTTTAACATGAGCAAGCAATGAGCCCTTTTTGCAAAGAAGGCCAACAGTCCCCCCAGGCTGCATTAGCAAGAGCATTATCAGCAGGTTGAGGAGGGTGATCCTTGCCTTCTACTTGACACTGGTGAGGCCACATCTGTAATACCGTGTCCAGTGCTGAGCTCCCCAGATCGGGAGGCTTCTTATCAATATGAATAAGTACCAGATGGAAGAGTACAACCAAGACGGCCAGACTCTTCTCAGTGGTGTTCAATTACAAGACAAAAGGCAGTGGGCCCAAACTGAAATACAGGAATATTCGATATTCAAAACCTAACTGATTGTGGCCCTGAATTACCTGCTCTAGTTGACTTTGTTTTGAACAGAGTGGGGTTGGACTGGGTGATCTCCAGAGGTCCTTTCCAGCCTCAGGAATCACATGATTTTGTGAGAATAAAAGGTGCTTTCCTGAACCAAGTTCACTTATACACTGGGCAATCACCAGCCATATAGAACTTAAGAACAAGTGCCAAACTCCGCACCTGAGACAGGGTAATCCTGATTATATGCACAAATTGAGGTATGAGAGGCTGGAGAGCAGCTCCACAGAGAGACATCTGGAGGTTTGGGTTGATGGCAAGTTGAATATGAGTCAACAGTGTGTCCTGGCAGCCATTACGGGCCAAGCAGGTCCTGGGGTGCATCAGGCACAATGTCATGAGCCAGTCAAGGGAGGTGATTGTCCCCCTCTGCACTGCACTGGTGTGGTCCCATCTCAGATACTGTGTGTAGTTTTGGGTCCCTCAATATAAGAAGGACATCAAACTATTTAGAGAATGTCCAGAGGAGGACAGACAAGATGATGAAAGGTCTTGAGAGCAAGACTTCTGAAGAGTGGCTGAAGTCACTTGGTTTGTTCATCTTAGAGAAGGCTACAACTTCCTCAAGGGGGGAAGGAGAGGGGGAGGTGCTGATCTCTCTGGTGACCAATGATAAGACACATGAAAATGGTATGAAGCTGTAGCAAGGGAAGTTTAGATTGAACATTAGGAAAAGGCTCTTCACTGAGAGAGTGGTCAGTCACTGGAAAAGGTTTCCCAGGGAAGTGGTCATAGCACCAATCCTGTCAGAGTTCAAGTAGCATCTGGACGATGCTCTTAGTCATATGGTTTAGTGTTAGGTAGTCCAACAAGGAGCAGGAGTTGGACTTTAAGGATCCTTATCAGTCCCTTCCAACTCAAGATATTCTATGATTCTTCAATGACAGAGAATGTAACAGACTCTTATTGTCATTGCCATTGATTAGAGAGAACCAGCAATACTTTGCTCAATTACAATTACATTGAACAGGATTTGAAAGAATGTGATCAACAAGTGGGACTACTGTCACTAATTCAAATAGGGAAACAAGCATGAACAAGTCCTTGTTTTTCTGTCCTGCAGTGATAGAAATGAATAATGCTTGATTTCTACCAAGACACAATTAAGAACAAACAGCATTTCTGCAAGGAAGGCCTAGCTGACAATTTCCTGGTTAATGTTGTAGCAAACAATGCTTGGAAATTGTCAGTAAATCATATAAAGTAATACTTCGTATTGGCCAAGCAACAACTAGACTATCAAGCATATTATTGTCAACCTATGTACAACTGTAAGACAAAGAGCTTTGTCTGAGAAACCTTCTGTGGGTACATGAAAATCTCAATGAATTTGCATCACAGTCAGCAAAAACAGCTAATCTCAGAGATTTGTACCTGTCAAAGTATTTGCCTGCATGTCAAACTGCTTTTCCCCACTTGTCATATTATTTTTCTCAATCAACGGTGTAAGGCCCCAGAGCTCTCTTGACAAGTCTCTTAAAAAGGCTCAAGATTCTTTTATGTACCTTGAGTCAGATGAACAGGAGAAAATACTTTGGCAAAAGATTAAAATAACATTCCGTCAACATAAAGCATTTCACAAAACTTTAATTTAGCAAACTCTAAGCCTATTCAACTTAGCAAACTCCAGCCTATCCGAGTTTAAATTACTCAAACTTTGAGAAGAAGGAATTAGAAGAAAAAGAAACAGATCAAAGATATAGAAAAGAACAAATATAGATACTTCTAGGTTCCAGCAGTATTCCAGCTGATAATAAATCCAAGGGGAGGTAGGCTCAAGACGTGCTTGTCTCGTGTTTTGGTTTAAGTACCCTTTGGCTTTGCTGGGCCCTTCCCCCAGGTAGGACTTAATGTCTGGTAGCCACTTAGGAGCTGGGTTAGGGTGTCCAGGGGCAGGGTGTGGACCATTGCCTCTGGTGTGCCAAAGATTAGTGGTGTAGTGGATTGATCCCGGCTAGATGCCAGGCACCCACCAAAGCTGCTCCCTGCCACAGATGGACAGGGGAGAGAAAATAAAATGAAGGTGTCATGAGTTGAGATAAAGACTGGGAGAGATCACTCATCAAATAGCATCATGGGCAAAACAGGCTCTAATTAGACATATCAATTTATTGCTAACAAAATCAGAGCAGGAAAATGAGAAGTAAAAAAAAAAACCTTAAAAACAACTTTGCCCCATCCCTCCTTCCTTCTCATCTCTATCTTCTACAACAGTTGAGACAGGGAATTGAAAAGTAAGGAATAGTTCATCAAAAAACCCAGGACAATGAGGAATGCCTGACATTTACTATGCTTGCAAAAATCGGGAGGAGAGGCAGACTGCTTTGTGATAAATGGAGCCAGGACTTGCAAATAGAGTGAGGGGTGCAAGGCTACCAGTGATAAGTTATAAATCCAAAACCCTAAACCAGCAAGAACTGATCTCAGGGTCTGGAATGTGCCCAAATGGCTAAGATGCATGCTCTGGAGACAAAGCTGAAAAGTTCAAGTGCCATGAAGAGTTTGGAAGCCTTCATCAGAGACCCCCGACGACCCCTGAATTGGGGAAGTGAAGAGGACTTTTGGTTCATTTGAATACAAAGTGAGAGTAGGCAGGGCTAGGATATGAATGTGTATTAGGCGTATTGTGTTATCCTAGGCTTTTAGGGAATAAATAGAGCAGTAGTTTGAAGTTTCGGTGTGCATGCTTTGGGAGGAATTATCGCTGTGCACCTCAGTGCTGAATAAATGCATACCTACTTTATAACTCTCTACGGGTTATAGAGTCTTTTCCGCATGTCACGGTGACGCAGGGAGACAGGGAATTTGGGTTATGGTCAGTTCATCACGTTTTTTCTCTTGCTGCTCAGGGAGAGGAGTTGTTCCCCTGCTCCACTGTGAGATCCCTCCCATGGGAGACAATTCTCCATGAACTTCAACGTGAGTCGATCTCAAAAGCAACAGGTCTCTGAACTGCTGCAACGTGAGTCCATCACACAGGCAACAGTCCTCCCCAAACTGCTGCCATGTGCGTCATTTCCATGGGGTGCAGTCCTTCAAGGATAGGCTGCTCCAGAGTGGGCTCCTCTCTTCACGGGCCTCCCAAGGGGTCACAGCCTCCTCTCAGGCATCTAGCTGCTCCAGTGTGGGTCTCCTCCACAGGCTGCAGGTGGATCTTTGCATTCTCATGGACCTTCACGGGCTGCAGGGGGACAACCTACTTCACCATGGTCTTCACCACAGTCTGTAAAGGAATCTCAGTTCCAGTGCCTGGAGAACCTCCTCCCCATTCTCCACTGACCTTGGTATCTGCACAGTTGTTCCTCACACATATTCTCACCCCATTCTTCTCTGGCTGCAATTACAACTGCATAATAACATTTTTTCTTTCTTCTTACATGTACCTGAAATGTTTCAAGACAGGAATCTCCTCCAGTCTCTCACAACCAGTTATTCTTTGTGTGATCCTATAGTACCTGTTACTTATCTCACTATAATGCTCTATTAAACAAAGAAAAAAGACTGATAAACATGTTGTTCAAAGAAGAACTGTGCAGGTGGTGGTAGGATGGTCATATGAATGATATTCCTTTCAGTTGGTGTCTCGGTTTTGGAGACAAATTTCAGGAGGAAACACCCTGGAATGAGTGTTTCCTCTAGAGGGAAAGGGCTTCAATAACTCCCTTTCCTTCTGCCAGTGAGGGAAACGGATGCCAGGGGATAAAAGTGAAAAAAAGTAAAACTGTTTATTAACACCAAAAAAAAAAAAAAAGAGTGGGATGTGGGGTGTGCCCACAAGGCACAGAAAAGGATTGAATAAATGCTAGATATTACTTCTCAGAAACTTACCCACACACCCACACCCACAGCAGAACAGAAAAACCCTCAAAAATGCCTGAGGAAGAAAAAAAATACACAGGCTGATCATGTGGCCCAGAAAACAAAATGGTGACTGGTCCCTTTTCTCTCTAGGGAGTTCACACAGCAGCTGGGAGCAGAGTAGATGGGAAAACGGTTGATCCTCTGGCGTTGGTTTTCCTCCTCACAGCAGGCAAAACTGGTGGATTTTGATGTCCCTTCTTTTGCTTGCTCGGTCTTTCCCGGGGTTCAGACCAACTGGGGCCGCCCCGCAGGCTCCCCTGGCCAGAGAGAAGGAAAAAAACCAAACAAAAAACTGCCAAAAGAATTTGCCAGTGAAGAGCCTCCAGGCCAGGGGAAGGAAAAAAACAAAAAAAAACCCAAAAAAACCCCCCCCAAAAAACCCTGGAAGCTTCTTGACTAAATTGGCTAAAATTAATCCAGCAAAAGGCAACAAAGTAACAATTGGTGTAGCCACCAACCATGCCGAAGAGAGAGAGCTTGAACAGAGCCCCCACTTGGGCTTTCCAGGCTCAGGATCTGCCCTCTGGTTAATCCTAAAGATACCACAAACATTTTCTGGGCATAAAGAAGATGATTAAGGAAAAAAGTATCACCATAAAATCACTCTAAGACATTCCACCCCTTATTCCATATCGTTGACTTAACGCCCAAATTAATAGATTTCAATTCTAAGCACACACATCTATATATATATATATATACATATAATTATATACAAATAGTGGCAGTGACATTCAACAGACAGTGGTATATAGGCATTCTAACATTACAAGCAGTTCTCACCCAAATTCAAATCTCCCTGAGGTACACAATGTGTTCCCCAATCCTTCTGCATTACCCACCATGTGGAACAAGGTCCCTGAGCAAAGACAACCCCACAAATGGGTTTGTCTTAAGTCGAGGCAGAATTGATCCAAACAGTTTTCCACAAAAATCCCCTGACATGCACTACTAGAACCTTGTCTCCATCTGCTGTTTGCAAGGGCTCAGATTGGGCAGGGTCTGCTCAGTTTGTGGAGCCTCGGATGTTAACGGACCACGTGGTCTTTGCTAAATGCAGTTCCCAGTTTTTGAAAGTCCTCCAGCCCAGTGCCTTCAAGGTGGTTTTAAGCAGGCAGTTGCACTGTTTAACTTTCCCAGCTGCTGGTGCATGGTAAGGGATATGGTACACCCATTCAATGCCGTGTTCTCTAGCCCAGGTGTTTATTAGGCTGTTCTTGAAATTAGTCCCCTTGTCTGACTCAGTTGTCTCGGAGGTACCATGCCTCTAAAGGACTTGCTTTTCAAGGCCTAGGATGGTGTTCCAGGCAGTAGCATGAGGCACCAGGTAGGTCTCCAACCATCCAGTGGTGGTTTCTACCTTTGTGAGCACATAGCGCTTACCTTGGCATGTCTGGGGCAGTATGATGTAATCAATCTGCTAGGCCTCCTCATACTTGTATTTGGACCACTGCCCACCATACCATAGGGCGTTCATCCCCTTGACCTGCTTGATTGCAGCACACGTCTCACAGTCATGGATAACCTAGGAAATGCTGTCTGTGGTTAGATCCATCCCTCAGTCTCATGCCCACTTACAGGTGGCATCTCTGCCCTGATGGCCTGAGGCATCACGGGTCCATCGAGCTAGGAACAACTCTCCCTTGTGTTGCCAATCCAAGTGTGTCTGTGACACCATTATCTTTGCAGCCTGATCTACCTGCTCTTTGTTTTGGTGCTCCTCATTAGCCCTACTCTTGGGGACATGGGCAACTACATGATGGACTTTCACAGGTAGCTCTTCAGCAGCCGAGATTGGTTTTCCCTAATGTGCCAATTGTCCATTTTCCACCTTTCCAGCCACCCACACAGAGTATCGGCCACCATCCATGAATTGGTGTAAACGTATAGCTTTGGCCACTTCTCTCTTTCAGCAATGTCCAGAGCCAACTGGATGGCTTGGAGTTCAGCAATTTGGTTTGATCCACCTTCTCCTTCAGTAGCTTCTGCAACCTGTTGTGGGGCTCCATACAGCTTCTTTCGACTTCTGGTTCATCCCTACAATGCGACAGGAACCTTCATTCTCTCTTTGTAAACAAACCTGTCTCTCATACTCATCAAAAGCTGCTCCCAGAGAAAGGGGCCCTGGATCCCTCACGAATACCGGATCCACACCTGGATCCAGGGTCAAGGATTCTAAACACCTTGCCTCACCACTATCCAGTTGCACGCATGTACCCATAAGGTCCCACACCCTAAGTAGCTAGGTTGCGTAAGCCTCGCGCCCGTGTTGCGCAATATATTTTTGCAGATTATGGAGACTGTCATGTAACAGGGACTCGGTGATGATTTCAGGCTCCAGCTCCCCTGCTGGTTGTGAGGACCCTGGTTCCCCATCATCATTAACTGCATGCACCGATTTGGTCTTATCCTTCCTCCTCTGCAGAGGGGTGACTGCTTCTGGCTGTGACTGCCCTCGTGGTTCAGCTGGAACCCGGACGGTTGTAACAACCATGGGTTCCACTGCTACACCATCAGACTCTTCCTCTTTAAGGCAGGGAGAGGGTTTCCCACCAGCTGGGGAAGTGTATTCCCTCAGCACCTTGCGTATCTTCTCTTCCATTACCCCCACCCAGTCTGTGTGGTTCATTTCTGAGGTGGACTGTTGGGCAGTGTCAGGTTCTGTGGCAGCATCCCTAGTCTCTGGGGTAGGTGTCTGGGTGGTTATCCCAGGCCATCTCACCTTATTTCTGAATGCTAAATAGAATAGGCCTATCAGCAACACCTGGTTGGTATCTAGAGGAAATTTAAACCCTTTGAAAGCTGGTGGGGTAAGCCCAAAGAACTGGTTGAAGGGTTGGGAGAAAACCTCCCTGGGTGCTGTTTCCTCACAGAAGGTACCATTATTAACATAACCCCAAAAACATATACTTAGTGTATGATAGCCGTGTATCCATGTGCCCATCTTCCAGAGGAAGTTAAAAATCCATTAATTCCTCACCTTATTGGCCCATAGTGCAAACTGGATAAGAGCCACAGTAGCCCTAGTCATAGGATCCATGTTTAGATAAGGAGGTGCAAATGGGAAAAATACCGCGTGCCACCTGACCATGGGTAAGCTAGACCACATGGTGCTGCCTAATGAGGTTTCTATATTCAGCACACAGAAGTTAGGTTGCCCAGGAACTGTTATTCCTTTTTCACCCTTTCCTCCCGATGCCCTCAGACCCCACATTGGGCACCAAAATCTGTCTTGATTTGAAAGACAGGTGTCTGCTAAGGAAGGCAGGAGCCTCCCTTGGAATGGAAAAAGTAAACCCTCTCCCTCTGAATCAGTATAATTTTCAAATTAAGGGGCTCTCAGGCAAAGATATGGGGATAGGAATAACAGTTCTTTACTAGTATGTATAACAAGGTGTCGTAGTTTGACCTGGAGAGGAAAAACTCAAAGAGGAGTTTTCTCTGTGAGTACTCCCCTGGGAGCTGATAGTGACCAATTGGAGGCTGGTTTGGTTATTGACAGTGTGAAGAACCAATTGAAGAAAGTTAGTTCGCCCCGTGAACACACATTTTGAAGGAGGTAATCCGGAACTGAGCCCTCTTGGCTTTTCCGGCAGCAGTGCAGGTAACAGGGCCCTGGCCTGGCTCCACTGCAGGCCTGTGGGCCTGGCAGGGGGGGCCGGGCCGGGCCCCCTGTCTNATTTCATTCTTAAAAGTAATACCCCATGTATTTTGACCATTGACCCACAAGTACAGCTTTGGGAAGGCTGTGGAGTTGGGAGGAGTGCCACGACTGCAGATACCGGGCGGATGCAGAATCGTGAAAATGAAACCACGAGAAGACTGTTTTCTACTTTCTTGTGGAAAAAATCCCTATAGCCTAACAAGAGGAAGCTTCTCACTCCAAAGTGAATGGAAGAAGGGACTGTTTGAGTTGGAAATTAATTGAAGCAGTTTCTTGTATGTTTGTTCTGTTGTTATGAAAGTTGAGAAAGGGAAGGAAAGAGTGGTCTGACAATCTTATTCTGGATTTTTTTTTTCCCCTTTGTGTAGTTAATAAATTTCTTGTTATACCCTCTTAAGTTTTAGGCCTGCCTTGCTTCTACTCCTGGTTCTGTCTCACAACAGAAAATGAGTATATCTTAATTGGCAAATCGAAACCATGACATTATTTGGTGCATTGACCAGGAAATCGAACTTAAACCAAAACACAAGGCAAACAAAACAACAACAATCATGGAATTAATAACAAACAGAACCAGGGACCCAGTAACAGTCCTTTTGGCTGTGGGCACTTTCCCTTTGGTGCAGTTACTGTCACAGTCGGCAGGGAGCACTGGCAGGCTCGTGGTAGACAGGGCAGGTGAGGTGATCCCCACCCAGCTGCAGGGGGAGCTGTTGGCGCGAGCTCGGGGAGCACGTGGTAACGGCTGCTGTGTCCAAGACAGGAAGGGATAGAGGAGAGAGGCTTTGCTTCATGAACCCTGGGACAGTGTTGGTCCCGGTGCTCCAGCAGGACTCTCGGAAAACAGCAAGCTGAAGCAGGAGGGTGTCCTAGCAGGGCAGGGGTGTGGGGTCCAGCAGCAGAAGAAGGCAGCTCCCAGCATTGGGATGGAGGCAGTAGCAGTGACCCTCCTCCTCCGAAGCCAAGAGCGAGCGAGAGACAGCAACTGCTCCCACTGTCCTTTTGCCTGCTTCTAAATCTCACGGTGTCCCCCCTCCCTCTGAGAGAAACTCCCAAAAAACCAGGGAGGTTCCCCCTCCCCTGTCTCAAGGACCTAGCTATCAGTGCTTCTTAGCATGTCAATGGGAAAAATTCCACAGGCAGAGAGGAAAAGAAAAAAAACAATCCCCAACACCCCCTTCCCTCCAAATTATTATAATTTTGAAATTAAGGGGCTTTCAGGCAAAGATATGAGAATAGGAATAACAGTTCTTTACTGGTATGTATAATAAAGCAAACAAGCAACAACAATGGCATTAACAACAGAACCAGAAACCCAGTAGCAGCCTTCTCAGCTGCAGGCACTTTCCCCTTTGGTGTAGTTATGGTCACCGCCAGCAGGAGTGCTGGTGGCTCCCGGCCAGGCAGGGCAGGTGCAACGATTCCCCCTTGGCTGCAGGCGGCACTCCGGTGTGAGTTCAGGGTCCTAGCGGTAATGGTGGGTGCAGTCAGTGGGACGGGATGGAGAAGGGGTTTTCTTTCTGAACCCCCAAAGGCAGCTGATCCCTGTGCCCTCTCTGGATACCAAAAGGAGCTGTAGCAGGAAACCTCTGGAGAAGCAAGCTGGAATGGCAGGACCTCCTGGCAGGCAGAGAGTGAAAAGCTAGTGTAGCACAAACCTGGAGCAATGATGGAGGTACGGTGGGGGTTGGGCAGTAGCAGCCTGGCTCCCGAATGCAGTAAAAGGCTCCCCAGGCTTTTCTCACTGGCAGTGGCTGGTCCTTCAGATCTGGACTCTGTGGAGGGTGGCTGTCGCTGGTGCGGGTTTCTGGGGTCCCCCGGGGATCCCTGAGACTGCCATGAGCAGTCCTCAGCGACAAAACACGCTTCCAAGCTCGGCCCGGATAGAATTTGGCTTGGAGCGTGCTCTCAAACCAGCAGGGTGAAGAGATCGGAATATGAGGAAAGGCACAATTCCATGCTTTATTTCATGAAGGCATCCATTCTAGCATATCCGACTGTTAGGGATTTTTCAGGGGTTTTTATACCTTTAGAGGGTTTTACACTTTTCACCAATAGCTAAGGGAATTCTAAATTCTAACCAATCCATGAAGGATTTCACATTCAAAACTAGCCTATAGATACTAAAAGAAAATGAACCACTAATACTACAGGTAGATAACAAGGGGTCCAGCAATGGGGTCTGCCTTCCTTCTTGGGTTCATCATTCTACAAGCAGTTTGTTATCTTTTAAGCTATGGTTTTCCAGGGGGCCTGCTTGTCATGATCCGCTATTAATACAGAGCGGGGGTCGTGATGGTTCGTTCGATCTCAGAGGTGCAAACAGGCAAAATGCAGGGGACAAAATCAGTTTATTCAACAACAGCAATGCATTTTTATTAAATGCCAACAACTCAGTTGCGATAGAGGGGAGAGATATAGGAAACAAAGTATAGAGAGAAAAAGAGGGAGAGGATGGGTCGATAGCTACCAATGAGATGAGACGGACGTCCTCATGGGCCAGCCAATAGACGCGTCTTCATCCGTGGGGAGTACTCAAGGGTCTTCTCCAGAGGGTCGCTCTTTTATAGCTCTTTTCCAAGGCGAGTGGCTTCTGGCCAAAAAGTGGGAAAGATTTATGGTCCATTGTGTGGTGCTCTAGGAGACAGGTGCAATCATGCAGTACACGCAGCCTCCAGTTGGGACAACACAATCTCCGGTTGATGCCACAATCTCCGGTTGATGCCACAACAGCAGAGTCCAGTGAACACAACACACCTGCACACAGTCACTTGACAAGCATCCACCTAGGCCAGGAAACCATTGTTCAGAGTCAGCCTGGGTGGGGGTCCTCAAGGTCTCCTTGTGACGGTCGGGAGGCAAAGACAAGGGAAACTTCGGACCGACCCTTACACTGGTCTAGGCACTTAAAAGGGTTTTCAGATTTAGGAATATCTTCTGCTCTCTCCACAGGTGGGGGCAGCCCCCCAGCGGGAAACGAGGGCAGTCCCCATTCCTGGCAGGGCACGCACTGGCTCTGGGCTTCCCCAGCAGCAGAGCAGCAAAAGAAGCCCAGCCAGCAAGCTCAGTCACAGTGCTGAAGAAAAAAAACAAACAAGCAAACAAAAAAACAAACAAAAAACTCCAAACCAAACAACAACAAAAAAAAAAACCACAAAAAGAAGAAAAAGAAGCAGGCAAAACCCACAGAAACAGAAGGATCCCTGGTCAGAGATACTGGCTGCATGTGCCCAGTCAAACAGCCTGCCAGAAGAGAGAGCCTCTCGCCCATCCCCCATTTCACCCCGGAAACCCCGGCTCCGCTTCCAATCATCGCGACAGCCCTAGAGCCAGGGAGGATGGAAGATGGGAGGGGACAGCCACCACCCCGGACACAAAACAAAACAAAAAAAAAAAACCAGATCAAAGACCCCTAAAATGGGATGGGATAATAAACTATCCCAAAGACACCAGGATACTGTCTCTTGTGAAATCTGTTAGACAGAAAGCTCAGCTGGCACAGACCCTGCCTTTGGACTTTGCTGTTCACAACATCCAACCGGGAGATTGGGTCCTAGTTAAGGAGTGGAAAGAAGCACCACAGGTGACGAAGTGGTGTGGACCTTTCCAAGTGTTACTGACCACAGAAAGAGCCGTCAAGACAGCTGAACACGGGTGGACCCATCACACTCGGGTCAAGGTCTCTAAGGCCCCAGAGATTTGTACATCTCAGCTGGAGGAGAAGGATGGGAGGCTGCGACTGACACTCCGCAGGAGTGGACCGGAGCAATAGCCATTGTGTCGACATTGGGGGAAGCCTCGTGCATACCCACAGACTGTCTGCTGAAATAGTCTGTATGGGCATCCCTCCTTTCCAATCTCCAGTCATTGGGGGACTAATCCTCCCTGTCATTGTTTTCTTTATAAGTTGTTTCTGTGCCTTCACTTGCCACAGGTCGTGCAGAAGACAATGTGAGAATTAGATTAGGTGATTAGATTACACCATTAGAATGTTTTTCTTAATAATCTTACCTTTATATGGTCAGTTAGGTTTGGGCCGGAGGTGGGAGAATTGTTTTTTAGTCCTAGGAGAAGAAGTAGCAAAAACCTTTAACCTTAGCACTTGTTGGGTCTGCAGAGGGCCAAGAGGATCTGAAGACTGGCCATGGGTGGCCAGCCCGGTCGAACCTACATGGTGGATTAGCACCCTGAGTGAGGTCCATAACAGGACAGGATTTGGGAAGGAGGGAGGAAGTCCATGGTGGTTTCATTTTTCTGAAAAAGGCATTTATTGCCTAAATAGAACAGGAGGAATATACATGGGAAAAAGTGTTTGTGACTGGACTTTATCTTTGGATTTATATTGGTGGACACCAAGTGGCCTCCTTACAATTGTTCCAAATATCGAAGTAGATAGAATCAAAAGCATGTTAAGTTCACTAATGGTAGCTGGGTAAGGTGTTCCTACTATAATTACCAAAGGGATTTTGAAGGCTATAAAGCTGTGGGGAAGTGTCACAATCCGCTGTTAATACAGAGCGGGGGTCGTGATGGTTCGTTTGATCTCAGAGGTGCAAACAGGCAAATAGCAGGGGACAAAATCAGTTTATTCAACAACAGCAATGCATTTTTATTAAATGCCAACAACTCAGTTGCGATAGAGGGAAGAGATATAGGAAACAAAGTATAGAGAGAAAGAAAAGAGGGGGATGGGAAAATAACTATCAACGAGATGAGACGGACGTCCTCATGGGCCAGCCAATAGACGCGTCTTCATCCGTGGGGAGTACTCAAAGGTCTTCTCCAGAGGGTCGCTCTTTTATAGTCCTTTTCCAAGGCGAGTGGCTTCTGGCCAAAAAGTGGGAAGATTTATGGACCATTGTGTGGTGCTCCGGGAGACAGGTGCGGTCATGCAGTACATGCAGTCTCCAGTTGGTACCATAACAGCACAATCTCTGGTTGGTGCCATAACAGCAGAGTCCAGTGAACACAACACACCTGCACACAGTCACTTGACAAGCATCCACCTCGGCCAGGCCAGGAAACCGCTGTTCGGAGTCAACCTGGGTGGGGGTCCTCGAGGTTTTCTTGCACGGTCGGGAGGCAAAGACGAGGGAAACTTCAGACTGACCCTTACAGGAAGGATGGGGTTTTTTGACCACTTATTTCTAAGCCGCCCCTGAGATAATTCCACAAGTAAGACACATGTTGTCCATGACTATCAGTGGAAGTGGCAACACCGGAACAGAACTCGAACCTTTTTTAATAAATTCTGGTCCAGATCCAGCAAAACAGATCTGGGATGTAACTGTAGGTGAAAACCCCATATGAGAGCTTGGAAATGCAAATATTGTGATTCTTATGGTGGGGCAACTATTGTTGGAGGACCGTTAGGCCCAGGAAGCAAGTTGTATTTTGACCCACCAATTGATGATGAAAATTGGGAAGGTCCCTTTGCCAACAGGACCTGGGCTTTGAAAAGACATTGGATTTGTGGCCAACATGCTTATTGCAGGTTACCTCCAAACTGGTCAGGGATATGTTATGTAGGGTATATTAGACCGTTGTTCTTTTTGCTACCACAAGTTCAGGAAAATCAGTTAGGAATCAAGGTATATGATGCTCTAATTAGAGAAAAGTGGTCAATTGATGCAGCCCTGGCTGGAGGGAGCACCAAAAAGTGGGGTAAAGATGAATGGCCACCTGAGCGAATCATACAATACTACGGACCAGCCACATGGAATCCTAATGAATTAATATCAGGTGCCAGAGAACCCATTTATGATTTAAATTGGATAATTAGGTTGCAAGCTGTCTTTGAAATAATAACCTACCAGACAGCTACAGCCCTTGACCTTCTTGCTGACCAATCCACTCAGATGAATAATGTGATATTTCAACACCGCATGGTATTAGACTATTTATTAGCAGAAGAAAGGGGAGTGTGTGGAAGATTAAATGACTCAAACTGCTGTTTGCAAATAGATGATGATGGACAAGTGGTGAAACAAATAGCAAAGGGAATAAGAAAGTTAGTTCATGTACCAGTCCAAACATGGAAAGGATGGGAATGGGACATGTTTTCACGGTTACCTGGTGGACTATGGATTAAACAAATGCTTTTTTCCCTATTATGTGCTATAGCAACTCTAATCTTTTTACTATGCATGATACCTTGTGTAGTGCAACTTATTCAAAATGTGATCAAGGGGATGCAGGTAGTAGTCATGCCTACAGTTCCAGAAATGGCTACAAAGGGACAGAAAATGATGTCACTGCAAATAATCACAAAACCAAAAAAGAACCAGAAGCAGAAAATTAAGTCAATGATAACTAAAGATTGTAAAGACAATTATTGAAAAAATAATAAGAGGAGGGATTGAAAGGAATGAGAAGGAGGTGTCTACAAACAAACTGTGGGTCTGCTGGTAGATAAAGCCAGATACTGAGAGGTGAAAGAAGCAATGGGTAGAACCATAAATTCCATAGGAATTGCACTAATTGACACAAACTGTTACTCACCCAAGGCTATGCTAAATCCCTGGATTTAGAGAAAAAGAACAGAGACACAAGGAAAAGGAAAGGGGGGGACACACATTAGAAAGGGGGTCTGTATTAGGTGATGCAGGAAGTCTGTACCCCTCAAGTATCTCAGCCAATGGGGAAAGACAGAGGGAAATGCGGCATGGGAAATTAGGATAAAAAGGAGGCTGCGTCCTCCAACAATTTGAGAGACCCCATGGGAAATGCCCATGATGTCTCCCTTTATTCAAATAAAGTTACAGGACTCCTCTGTCTCCTTTTTGGACATAAACCTCTAGTGTTTGTGGATTAATTTTCCTGACACTTCCTTGCTCACAGCAGAAACTAGGCCCCTCTCTGAACTGGACAGTTTCAACCCACCAAGGTCCGGGACCTATTTTTCCACAGATGGAATATCATCCATGTTCACCACAATACAGGAGGTGGGCGCCCTGTCCCCCTCTTCCACAATGGTGTGAGCCGAGCCTTTCCCCGCCGCTCTGAGAAACCTGTCCCATTTACCTGTTGCTACGTGTTATTTTGTGTGTCGTGTCTGTCCCAACAGCGTCACATCTTCCTCTGGTATAATTGGAGCAGAGGAAAGAAAAAAACAGGTAAATAAAAGCTCATGGGGTTGAGATAAGGATTAGGAGAAGGACAAAGCAGGCTCAAAACTTTAAAGGGTATAAAGAAAACTTTATTAACAGAACTAGAAGAAGAATGATAAGAACTTAATAAACCTTTAGAACACTTTTCTCCCCCAAGCCCTTCTTTCCTTTCCATCATCAACGATGAGATAAAACTTGGGATTTTTCAGTCAGTTTACCACTTCTAAAATAAAATCTTCAGTTCACTTAGGGATAGGAGTCTCTTTTGCCATGCCACAGGAAACAGTTTTCTCATGGTTTTAAGTTCACGGCTAACAATCCACCTGGTAAAAACCTGTTGCAACATCAAAGTCCCTCCCATCGATTTACAGTTTTCCCACAACTGCTCTTGAGGACCACTTTGGCTAATGGGGCATAATTTTAAGGATGAGCTGTTTTAGTATAGGAGCAAAGGTTCTCTTCTTCTATCTCTGAAAGCAAAAGTTATCGTCTTCTATGTCTTGTCAAGTCAGCTCACAGCTTTTTCAGCATCTATATTCTCCAGTTCTCTTCTGGGCTGTGGATGAACTCTGCATCCCCCCATCTGCTTTATGAATTACAGGGAAATATTCTGGTCTATTATAGTCCATTACCATGATTTGCAAAAGAATTTCAGCTCCGAGGCCGGAGCATCTTGTGATAATTGATAAAAGATTAGTGTTAACCACAAAAGTATTGGGGTTTGTATAAACCAGAATACTAAGCTCTGAAGTGAAGCATGGACACTAGATAAAAGTAATTATATGATTTAATCATTCTGTTTTAAATCACCTTGTTATATTATGTTATGTTATGTTTTCCAAATAAGTTGCATCTACTACCAGCTTGCAAAATCAGACTTCCAGATAGCCCTTCCTGCCTTTGTTTGATCAATGCTGCCTATCTCAAGGACCAGACTTCCAGAACTTCGCTGGTGGTTATCGACAAGGACCAGATGGTTATCTGTGAAACTGACTATCACCGGAGACTTTGAGAATTTGTATAAAGATGTTTATTCGACCACCACTGCTTACCTGGCAAAATTATGACAGCAAAAAACCAAAAATTATTCATTACAATGAGAAACCATAGTATAAGAAGAGGCTGCGGGCCGGGATTCGGAGGAGCGTAGAGTGGGAGGTGACCCCTCACGTTCCCCTGCGCTGCATTGCTCCGTCTATATCAAATAAAGCAATCTAAATTTTGCTGACTATTGAGACTTTTGTTTCTCATTTATAACAATCTCCTCCCCTTTCTCCCTCTGGGCTTCGGCTCCTCCTTCTTCACTGACCTTGGTTTCGCCCTGTTGTTTTCTTCACATGCCTTTACCCTTCCTTTCCTCTGACTCGGGAGAAGATTTGGCATCCGCACGTTTATCTGTTCTCAAGTGGAGTTCTGCAGCATGGAAAAGGCTAATCTTGCCCGGGTCCTGCATCAGGGAATTGCGTACTCTGCCTCTTGCTGCTGGTCATGTGATCCCTGCCAGGTAGCAGCCGCAGGGCCACTCCTGACACCGATTATAGTTACATAGTTCCTCGTGACAGCGCTGAAAGGGTTAATCTCGTCTGGGCCCTGCATTGGGGAAATCGCTCACTGTGATTCTCGCTGCTGATCATGTGGTCTCCACCTGCACCATGCAAGCAGTGCTGGCTGCCGGCTCCACTCTGGGGCTGCCCCTGGCGCAGGCCGCAGAGCAGTCTCTGGTCCTAGCTTCATGGTGTCTTGCGGTGCCGGGATAACTTTCCAGCAGCAGCAATCTCGTCGGCCGCGCTGGGGAGGGCTGCGCCATGGCCTGGCCCAGCCCAGGCCCAGCCTGTCGGTGGAGCAGGGCCTGGCCCGGCCCCGCCTGGCCCGGGGCCCTGCGGGCTCACCAGCCACTCCTTCAAAGGAAGAAAGGAAAAAAACGGGCTTCCTGCGGGTTTTTTTTTTTTTTTTTTTGTTCTTAAATATGAATCAGAAGAGGCATGTTCAGCTTTCCTAATTGGCTTAGTTCTGTGGCAATTTTCAGAGCCAGCAATCTATTGGTTCTGTCAGACACAGAGGAAGCTGTAATGTTCCTTACAGGGAAAATCACTTCATGGCTGATGTTTTTTCCTCCTCACCAAAACCCAAGCTATTTCTAACCACCACACTGTTTAGCAAATTAACAAAATTTACGAGAATTCCCAATTAGAAACACACGTGATGAGGTAATTCCCCCCTTTTAGTTCCACCTCTTCTTTAGCCCCCCCTTTATATAGAAACTAAACTTTATTTATGAAAATGTCTTGAAGTGCTGGTTTCAACCTTGGGTCCCAGGAAGAATCAAGATAGGATAGGGGCCTTGGACCCCCCTGGGGTTTGGAGCATCTGGAATGTGTTTTGTCTTTCTGCCTATCAGGGTAGGGAAAAGGTACTGGAGCTAGTTAGGAACTATATAACTATACAACAATAATCTACAGAGCTACGAATAGATATGATGGAAATATAAAAACAAAATTTATTCTGACATCAAGTAAGGCTATAGGCAAGGCCTGAACCCATGTCATGGATGTTTCCTGACAGATCTTAACTATTCTGGGTTTTAAGGGTTGCATTCATATGTTCAACTTTGCCACTTGTTTGGGGCCTGCACAGTGTGTGCAGGTCCCAAGCAATTCCTAGAACTTGGCTAACTTCTCTGACCACTGTTGCAACAAAATGTGGTCTCCTATCTGATGACAACCCCAAAGGAACCCCAAACCTTGGAATGACTGAGCAAAACTTTGACCACCTCCTTTGCTATGTTACTGTGACAGGGGTAAGCTTCAGGCCATCCACTAAAGGTGTCAACCAGTATAAAACATACCTGTATCCTTCTTTGCATGGTAACTCAGCAAAATCTATTTTCCAATAATCTCCAGGGAGATTCCCTGCCTTTGTTATTCCTAACACAACTCTTTTGCTCATGTCAGGGTTGTTTCTACAACAGATTTCACACTTGCTTGTTATATATTCTACAATATCAGTCATTCCTCTCCCCGTTACTAGCTTCCTCAGATGTTGCAAAAGATTTTCTGTTCTTCTATGGGTACTTTCATGCTTTCTCTGCCCTATTTCTCAAAGGAGCAAGGGCAAACTACAACCTGTCCCCCTGGGGTGACAGACCCACCCACTTTAATTTCAGCCTTAAGGAACTTAATTAACTTGTGGTCTCTCTGATCATATTTTGGGGTAAACCCTGACAAATCTATTTCCTTCTGTGGTACCACTGCAAGATTGCCTTTTTCCTGTAACTCCTTTTGCTGTTTCATCACCAAAGCGATTTGCTTGTCTGGGAGTTGTTTTCCCTTTTTGATGACCTCTGCAATGGAATGTTACTTCCAAGCTCTCTGCAGGAGTACAAGGATCTGTTTGACATGTTTGATTTCATTACCTTGAGTGGTTAGCAGCCCTGTCTCCATCCAGATTGTTCCATGGGCATGGACAACACTGAAGACATATTTGAAGTCAGTCCATATGTTTACCTTCTTTCGCTCACTCAGTTCTCGAGCTTTTGTCAGTGCAATGAGTTCAGCTTTTTGTGATGGTATATCTGATGGGAAGGCCTTTGCCTTGATCACCTTATCCAGGGTTATCACTGCGTGTAGTAATTACGTTGAGATGGACGTGGCTGGCACCAACACCAGTCTTTTATTAAAAACTTTTCATGCCTTCTCTCAGTGGACTTCTTTCAGGCAACTCTTGACTCCTTTCCTCATAGGCAATTCCACACAGCAGACTCCTTCTATCCTCTCTGCAAGTTTCCTTCTTCCTTCTGCATGACTGGCTAAACCCAAACCTGTCCCTTACCTGGACACCTAACCCTGTCTGTCTCTCACACAACATCTTACCTTATCTGTCCCTTGCACGACCACATGTCCCTTACCTCCTCACAGCACAGCCAGCAGACTCCATCCCAAACTGCAGCAGACTCCAACTCCTACTTACTCTCGACTAGCTAGCCCAGACTTTTATAACACCCATCCTCATTGGGCAGGCAAGGCTGTCTCCACTTTTCGGTAATCAGTACATCTGTAATTCATTGGGAAAGATTGCCTTCTGCATTATCCTTACAAACTATTCTCCTACAACTGTGCAGCCCGTCATTCGCTTACTATTTCTCATGAAGCTGCTTCCATCGGTATACAGTTCCCAATCTGGATTCTCTAGAGGCACCTCCTTCAGGTCTGGTCTGCTGGAATAGGCCTCTTCTATTGTCTGTAAACAGCCATGATCAGGCAAGTTGTCAAAGTTGACAAAAACAGATTCATATTTAAGCATTCTGCTAGGGGATAGCCAGTGTCCCTCCTTTTGTTCCAGCACAGTTATTACTGCATGGGGCACATACATGACAATGCGTTGCCCAAGGGTGAATTTACTGACCCTTGGCTAACATTGTCTAGCTGTTTTGAAAAGTAGGCAGCAGCTCTTCTCTGGTCCCCAAGGTGCTGTGCCAGTACCCCTAGAGAAACATTCAGTCTCTCATATGTAGAGGCCATGGCGGGGCTGCTGTGCCGCCTCCTGCTCCTCTGCCTGGTGGCCGCCGGGGCCAGCTCCGATCTAGTGCTGGAGGAGGTGCAGCACTCGCTGGACCTCAGCACACACCTGGCCAAGATCTCGGCCGAGCTCAGCCTCGGAAACGTGCCGGGAGGCGCGGCCGCCTCCACCTTCCTGATGGCACTGGAGCCCGGGCTGGAGTCCCGCCTGGCCCACCTGAGCATGCAGGTGAAGGGTGAGGAAGAGGA
>VWZS01010208.1:57412-78800 GCA_013397075.1 Rhabdornis inornatus | reverse complement strand
TTTTCCCTTCTCTCTTTTCCCTTCTCTCTTTTCCCTTCTCCCTTCTCTCCCTTTTCCCTTCTCCCTTTTCCCTTCTTGCTTCTTCTCCCTCCTCCCTTCTCCCTTTTTCTCCCTTCTCCCTTTTCCCTTCTCCCTTTTCCTTCTTCCTTTCCCTTTTCCCTGTCTCCTCCTTCCTCCCAGGTCCCTCTGGACAGAGCCCCTTGCTGCTATCCCTGAGTGGGAATTATTCAGCCCCTCTGACCGTCACCAGCAGCGGGAACAGCGTCTTCCTGCGCTGGTCCTCCGACCACGCCTACAACAGGAAAGGCTTCAAAATCCGCTACTCAGGTGAGTCCCAGCTGCCTCTGCCAGCAGCAGGAGCAGCTCCACGGGCAGGAGAATCCATGGAATTCCTGCAGAGATCCAGCTGGGAGGGCAGGAGCTGACAAGGCGAGGGAGGCGCAAAGCCAGGCACGTTCCGAGCTGGGGAGGCTGGGAAAGGCAGGAAAAATTCCAGGAGAAACCTTGGAGCTCTGGCTCCTGTCTCTACCACTCTGTAGCAGTCAGGACCAGGATTGTGGGATCACCGTCAGGAGAAACCTTGGAGCTTTGGCTCCTGTCTCTACCACTCTGTAGCAGTCAGGACCAGGATTGTGGGATCACCGTCAGGAGAAACCTTGGAGCTTTGTCTCATTTCCCAACTGCTCCTCAGAGTCAGAAGCCTGATGTGGAGAGTCATTGATGCCAGGGACTGGAAACTGGGAAAGGTTTCTGGATGAGGGAGTGGTCAGGCACTGGAAAAGTTTGTCCAGACTTTGCTCAGCAATTTAATTAAGGAATATTTAATTGTCAGAAACAACTCCTTATTCCTGGAGTTGGGCGAGGCTGGGACCAGAGCCCTGCTTTGGCTCTGTGTTCATCCATCGCTGATTCCCCGTTTTTGGGGAAACTCGGTGTGGTTTGGAGTGGGAAGTGAACGACCCTGATGCCACTCATCCTGTGATTGTTTTGCTTTTCTCCTGCCCTCCTTGGCAGCTCCCTACTGCAGCCTCCCACAGCCTCCAGCCCACGGGATGATCCTGAGCCACTCCGGGCTGCGCCCCGGCAGCTCCGTGCGCTTCGGCTGCGACGCCGGCTACCGCCTGGTGGGACACGGCACCACCACCTGCAGCCAGCATCCCCAGGGACACTTCCACTGGAAGGAAGCCGTCCCCCTGTGCCAAGGTGAGAGCAGGGACGGGTTGGGATCCGGTTCCAGGAGTCCCTGGAAGAGCGGTGGGAAAGGCGGCGGGGGAAAAAAAAAAGCGATGTTGGGATTGTGGTGATTCCGTGTTGAGGACAGGCTCGGAGCAATGAGGGGTGATCCTGGTCTCCATGGCTTTGGGAATGGATGGCAAAGAGGGAAGGGAATAACTGGGAGTGGGAAAAGAGGGAAGGGCTCAGGATGGGGGAGGAAAAAATTCGTCTGTGTGAAGATGCTGGTGTTGGAATTCCAGTTAAGAATTCCATGCTGAGAACAAGCTTGGAGCACTGAGGGGTGATCCTGGTCTCCATGGCTTTGGGAATGGATGGCAAAGAGGGAAAGGAGTAACTGAGAGTGGGAAAAGAGGAAAAATGTCCCCATCTCTGTGAAGATGCTGGTGTTGGAATTCCAGTTAAGAATTCCATGCTGAGAACAGGCTCAGAGCACTGAGAGCTGCTCCTCGTGTCCGAGGCTTTGGGAATAGGTGAGCAAAGAGGGAAGGGAATAACTGGGAATGGGAAAAGAGGGAAGGGCTCAGGATGGGGGAGGAAAAAACTCATCGGTGTGAAGACACCACTACTGGAATTCTTGTAATTCCATGTTGAGAACAGGCTTGGAGCTGCACGTGGGCATTGAGGGATGCTCCTCATGTCCAAGGCTTTGGGAATAGATGGACAAAGAGGAAAGGGAATAACGGAATGGGAAAAGAGGGAAGGGCTCAGGATGGGACAGGAAAAAATCCCAGTCTGTGTGAAGGCTCTTGGTGTAGAAGTGTTCGGTCACTTGGTGAAGGCACAGCCGAGGAGAAGCTTGGAAGAATCCAAAAGGCTTGGAAGAATCTGGAATGGCAGCCAGGAACATGAGAGCTGCTCTGCTTCCTGACTGGAATTCCCTTCCCAGTTCTTCTGGAAGTGCCCTGTTAGCTCTGCGTGTCCAGGGGAAGGAAATTCTTGGGGATTCAGGTGGTTCCCGTTGGCTCCCTTCAAGGTTTAGGTGTGGAGCTGTCCCTTCCACGTTTCCTGCTCATTATCCAGGATCCCTGTGCCACGTCCTGCCCAGCACGGAGCGAATTCCAGGCGTGGAAGGAGGGGGGCCAGGGCTCTGTGCCCGGGGGTTCTGCTGCTGCTGCTGGGCCCCTCCTGATGCTCCCTCCCTGCTCCCACCTTTCCCCACACCTGCCAATCATCCCAGCCCCTCTGCAGAGCTAAAATTCCCAGAGAAATTGAAAATTCCCAGAGAATTGAAAATTCTTTATTCTGAAGGAGCCTTCTGGTGGCTTTGAACACTGCTGCCTGTTCCAAGGGGGCTGAGGCTGGAGATTAATATTGCATTGACTTCCCTGGAAACCAGCCAGGGAGCAGAGGTGGCTCAGGCACCGTCTCTGCATTGCTGGCCCAGCCAAGCCATCAGGAAAAGTGGGATTGTTCCGTGTGGGAGGTGCCAGGGAGCTTTGTCAGGCTCCTGGAGCACTTTGGCTCTTTGGGAATGGCACCTCTGAAGGAGAAGCTCGTGCTGTGAGTGCTCTGGAGTTGATTTAAAATGAGTGGGAGTGATAAACCAAGGCCTTGCTGCTCCATCCTGTTCCAAAGGGAAGCTGGACACAAGGTCAGGGAGGGATTTAGCTCCCAGTAAACACGGATAGAGCAAAGCCAAGAGCTGGGATGAGCAGATGAACAGCGCAGCCAGGGCTGTCATGGCAACTGTAGCCCAGCCTGAGGGATTCCTCTGGTTTACTCCAGCTTTTTTAAGGAAAATTGCATCATCAGGGATGGGTTGGGATCCTGCTAAGCCCTGACTGCCCTGGAGAGGTGGAATCCCACCTGAGCCTCGTGCTCGGCTTCCAGGGGCTGTGGTGGTGTGAGGGGAATGGATTTTAAACCTGGAGGTGGGAAAGGCTGGAATGGCTGGGGTGACACCACAGGGACAAGTCCCTGACCAGCAGGTCCTGGGCCACCAGGGAGGGCCTTGGAGTCATTCCTAGGCTTGGGAATGTTGGGAAGCTCCTGTGGTATGTTCAGCACCCCAGGGCTGTGCCTTGGGAAGGGAATTTCCATGGAAATGGGAGGCACCAAACCCATCCTGCACCACTCTGGTTCTGCTGAAGGTGTGACGTGGCAGCAGCCCCATGGGCACAATCCCTGGTCCAGAGCAGGAATCTGGGGGCAATCCATGGCATTCCAGGTGGTTCCCTGATTCATTCTCCCCTTTGGAGGAGTGGGAATGTCTCCACTGACCACACAGGTGAGGATTTTGCTGCTGGATGTCCCTCTGGAAGAGCCTGATCCCACAGCTGGGAGAACTCGCTGAAAAAGTCGCTTTTCCCCTTCAGTTTCCTCCCATTCCTATCAGGAATCCACACCCTGGCCCGTGGCTCTCCAGTGCTTTGGGCTGGATGCAGGATTCAGGATTTTCAGGAGCGTAATTCCTGGCAGAGCAGCTCCACCCCCAGGACTGGGCTGGCTCCTCTCCTGCTCCCTTCAGCCACATCAAATCCAACTTTTTTTTTTGTCCCCACATCTCCCAAAGCCAACTGGCATCTTCTGCTTTGGGCTGTGTCATCCCCACCTTTCCAGTGGCAGAGATTTGGGAATTCTCTGCATGGAGCTGCAGGAATTGTTCTCCTCATCAGCCGTGTCAGGAGGCAGGGACTGGGGTGCCCTGAAACACAAATTCTCGAAAAACATTTCCCAAATCTCCTTTCTGCCAGCTCAGAATCCTCTCCCACTTCCTTGTCCCCTCGGAATGATCTTCCCTACGTGCTGCATCCTCACTGACATTCCTGGAATATTCTGCAGGGAACAATCCTGCAGAATTGTGGGCACAGAGGGCAGAGCACCCCAGGATCTGCTGTGCCTTTGCTGCCTGTTTTGAACCGGAGTTTTGTCTTTGCAATTCCAGCTGCAGATTTGCTTTCCCAGCCTCTGTCTTCTCCTTTTTCCATGGGTTTTTCCAAGCCAAACACCGGTTTGATTCCCTGTGGAATAACCTCCCTCATCCCAGATTCCAGTGGGTTGCAATGCCCACAGGCTGAGCCTCAGGAATGGGTTTGTTGCCACCCCGAAAATCAAATATCTCTGCTTCTGTGAAAAAAAACCCAAAACTTAATACTGGTTTTAAACTGGCAGAGAGCAGTTGCAGGTTTAGATTAAAGTGAGGAAGAAATTCCTCCTTGTGAGGGTGAGGAGGGCTGAAATGGGTTTTCCACAGAAGCCTCTGGATCCCTGGAAGTGCCCAAGGCCAGGTTGGGCAGGGCTTGGAGCACCCTGGGATAAGGGACAGGGGGTGGGATGGGATTTAAACCTCTTTCCATCCCAAACCATTCCATAATTCCATGGAATGAAGGCAAGGGGCAGCTCAGCCCTGCTGGCCTGGAGCTCCTGTCCCTCCCTGTGCCTCGTTTTCCTGGGGATAAATCAAAGGCACAATTTTTGGGAAGCATTAAGGAATGAAAAGCAGGCAGGAGCAGGCCTGGGTGGGGATGGGAAGGGCTCAGCTTCCCCCCACTCTCCGTGTGCAGGAAATGGAAATGGTGAAGGAAAATGGAATAGCAGGGATAGCAGGGAAGAGGTTGGATTTTCCAGGTGCCCTGTTTTCCCCGGGAGGGCCATTGGTATTCAGCCTGGCAGCCTGTCTAGACAGCAGGCCTTGGAGAGGGATTGGCCAGGGCTGAGCTGGCTGCGGTGACACTGGGCAGGGACACTCCTGTCACCATCAGGGACGGGGCTGATCCTGCCTCTGGAGCTGCTGACACTGCTCGGAATTCCAGACCCTGCTCCATTCCCGGGATCCTGCTCCATTCCCTGGGATCCTGCTCCATTCCCTGGGATCCTGCTCCATTCCCGGGATCCTGCTCTGTGTCTGGGCTCCTGCTCCATGCCGGGGATCCTGCTCCATTCCCTGGGAGCCTGCTCCGTTCCCAGGATCCTGCTCCATTCCCTGGGATCCTGCTCCATCCCCTGGGATCCTGCTCCATCCCCTGGGATCCTGCTCCATGTCTGGGATCCTGCTCCATTCCCTGGGATCCTGCTCCATTCCCTGGGATCCTGCTCTGTGTCTGGGATCCTGCTCCATGCCTGGGATTCTGCTCCATTCCTTGGGATCCTGCTCCATTCCTGGGATCCTGCTCCATTCCCGGGATCCTGCTCCATTCCCTGGGATCCTGCTCCATTCCTTGGGATTCTGCTCCATTCCCTGGGATCCTGCTCCCTGCTGTGGCAGGATTGGGATAAAAGCCATGGAGAGACCCAGGGCTGTGCTGCTGCTGGTTCTGCACACACAAAGTTGGGGATCTCTGTCCCTCACAAAAAAATTACTTTTCCTGCTTTTCCAGCCATGTTTTTGTGCACAGGGAACACCAGGGAATGTGAATGTGTTGGAGTAGCTCGGGAGCTGAGCTGGGGCTGCTCTGGGAGGGAATGGGTTTGTCTGGAAGTAGATTTTGGGATCAGGAGTTAGGGCTGTGTTTCCTGGCAGGTTCTGCTCCTCTCCCAACCCCACAGAACCTTCAGGAACTTCTCAGTGGAGCTTCCCAGATCCTGGCTGCTGCTCCCTTGGGAATCCCACCCTGTCCAGATCCTGGCAGGTTCTGCTCCTCTCCCAACCCCACAGAACCTTCAGGAGCTTCCCAGTGGAGCTTCCCAGGTCCTGCCTGTTCCTCCCTTGGAATCCCACCCTGGCCAGACAGGAGGGATGTGGATCTCCCTTCTCCCCAAAGCAAGGCTTGGAGAGGGATGGGGACCACAGGCTGGGTTTGGAGTCAGATCTGGATTTGCTTTCCCTCCTCCTCCTCCTCCTCACACTGCTGGAGAAGCAGATTTGGGGACGTTTCCCCGCTGGCGTTCCCAGGATTGGGGAAAAGGATGACAGCATAAATGGCCGTGGTTCTCTGTGGATTCTTTGTGTATTTTTGGGTGTCACCTGCCTGTCCCCTCCCTGCCCTGCCCCCAGACCGAGGATCCCAGCAGGAATGGTGCAGATCCTCCCCTCTGGAGCGCTGCCGTCTCCAGCAGCCGCCTGGCACCGCGCCTGCTTTTCCATTTTTCCCCTGAATTCCTCCCCCCTCTGCCTCCTCAGCCTTGAGGCTAAATTTATCCTCCCTTCTGCCACAACACAATCACACAATTTGCTGCCTTATGTAATGCAGAAGTGCTGCTGGAGAAGGGTTTGGGGTCGGTGCTGCCGTGGGGTGTAAACACAAAGCGTTCCCGCTATGGATCCTTTACCTCCGTGGGAAAACTCGGGAGAGCTCTGCTGGTGCAGCTTGTGCTACAGATATTGTGGGAATTGTGCAAGTGGGAGCCAGAGCCTCTTCCAGGAGGAACTGGGACTCAGGATTGCCAAAGCTGATCCTTTAGGAAGGGTGGGCACTGGGGTTTGTCTGTCGGAAAGTTCGTGATCCGGTGTCGCTGCTGAGCTAGAGGAAGCAAGGATAGCAGCACACAGCCCTTCCTGGGGAAAGAAAGCATTTTATTGAGAACACGATCCATATTTATAGGGTCTCACACGGAGCTAAGGCAGGACAGTAATTCTTTGGATAATTGGGAAAACGCCTCTGGGACCGTACTTCGGAACGGGTCCCACGGTCAGCACCAGGTGCTAATTTATATTATTAATTCCATTCTATTTTGACAAAACTGTCATCTTGGGAGAAAGCCTCCCTGCCAAGCTGAACACGTTATCAGCTTGGGAACAGATCTGTGAGAGACCCAGGAGAAGCTCCAGCCTGGGAATGGTTTTCCTGGCTGTAATTTTCCTAGACCTCCAACAGTGTGTCTACAATCCGGCATTTCAGTTTGGGATTAAACCAGCAGCTCTCTGATTTATTTTTAATTTTTTTTTTTTTCTTCCCAGCTCTCTCCTGTGGAGTTCCCAGAGCCCCCAGGAACGGGGTTGTTTTTGGGAAGGAGTACACAGTGGGCACCAAGGCCGTGTACCAGTGCAACCAGGGCTTCCAGCTGCAGCCGGGCGCCGAGCCCAGCGCCGAGTGCCTGCAGGAGGGAGTCTGGAGCAACGGGAACCAACCCCCTCTGTGCGTGGGTGAGTGGGGATTTGGGCTGGCCTAAATGCCTTTTGGGGCTGAGAACACAAAAATTAAGGGGATAAAAAGCGGTTTGTTTCTGTTTATTGAGTGGTTTTCAGGTACGTTTAGGGCAGACAAATCCCCCCAGGGGCTACACCCAAATTAAACAACTGGTCATGTTTTCATATTTTTATAATTTTGGTCCATTTGCATATTCAGGGTTAATCTTCCAATTACAGCTCCAGCTAATGAAGTCATTTACCCCAAGTTTGCTCCCCCAATCACTTTTGTTTCCATCTCTCAGGCCTGAGGCAGTGAGGTGTCCTTGATTCCCAGCCTGGAGAGGAATTGTTGTGTCTGCCCAAAATGGGAGAGCAGCAGCTCACACTGGATATGGAGTTTGGAGTTATACACTAAAGAACTGCAGGGTTACAAATATATAGAAAATAGAAAAGCTATTTTTCAGCAGTGGGGTGTCCATCCCACCTGCAGAACAAACAGCTTTGCCCCACAGGTGTGCTCAGGGCACATTGGGGTTTTATGGTGAATGACTGGAGAAATTAAATCTCATGGTGTGGTGGTTTCCCACCTGCCCTGATGCCTAAAGATTTTAGCTTTTGGATTTCTTTGTAACTTTGTGGATTTTTAATGTATAAATGTGTAGCTTCTAGCACTTTCTTACCCTTTAGAACAGTAGTTAGCCTTGCTCACATTCTCGACATTCTGTTTACTCTTCTTTTCAAGAAGAGAATTTCTAACAACTCTAAAATGTCTAGAATTTCCAACAATCCTAGAACTTCTAAAGGAATTTCCAACAAGAACATTCTGTTTTGCACCAGCACCTGGCAGACAGAACAAAATGTAGGATGAAAAACCCCTTGGAGGGACTCCAGTAAGGCAGGCCCAAGGGTTGGATACCAGGATAACCAATCTCCCATTGGATGTATAATTAATTAAACTTCTAAAAATTGGGAAAATCCCATGCTGGCTGTGCACATCCCTATAATTTGCGCACCTGAAATATTTCCTTGAAGAACTGCTCTTTATGTTACTGCTGCCTCAAGATTTTTGCTTTTTCTGTATTTTTCCTGTATTTAGCTGGAAAATTAGAAAATTTTCCTCGTATTTTAGCTCTGGAAAATCCCATTCTGTCATTATGGACCTCCTGGTCTTTTTCTACTTTTAGATTTTAGAGCAACGAGCTGACCTTTCCAACACACCCCTGAGATATTGTTTAGGTTTATTTGCAAGTTGGGGACACAAAAGAATACTTAACAAGAACTGGGATAAAGAAACTCCAAGGGGTGGGGCGCTGGGGCAGCTGAATCTCCTATGGGATGTCGCTGTTAGAAATCCTAATTAATTAATTAATTGTAGAGATAGGATGACCAGGTGTGCCCATGGATGTCTGGAAGCTTCCAAATAAAGCTTTGCTCTTTATTTTATGATTTTAACACCATTAACCAGTGTTTATTTCTCTTTTTTTCTCTTTGGATTTTAGGCAACATCACCACTTTTAATATTGTCCGGAAACTTTTCCTTTCAGTTCTCAACTCAATATATTCTCAAATATTGCCCTCATTAAAAACCCACCACACCTGGATATTTTTGGGAGGTTTAAACCTCACTTAACCAGCTCTCTGTGTCATTTTCTCTGTGCCATCCCCCTGCCCCTCAGCTGTGACGTGTCCCGACGTGAGCAGCATCGCGGTGGAGCACGGCCGCTGGCGCCTCACCTACGAGGTGCAGTACCACTGCAACGCCCAGCTGATGCTCACCTGGCTACTGCTGCTGCCCAGGGACACCTGGAAGCTTCTAAATAAACCTCTACTCATTGTTTTATGATTTTAACACCATTACAAGAGGTTTTTCCTCTTCGGATTTCAGGCGTCACCACTTTCAATATTATCTGGAAACTTTTCCTTTCAATTCTCAACTCAATGTATTCTCAAATATTCCCGTTGTTAAAAACCCACCACACCTGGATATTTTGGAGCTGAAACCTCATTTAACCAACTCTCTGTGTCATTTTTCTCTGTGCCATCCCCCTGCCCCTCAGCTGTGACGTGTCCCGACGTGAGCAGCATCGCGGTGGAGCACGGCCGCTGGCGCCTCACCTACGAGGTGCAGTACCACTACAACGCCCAGCTGATGCTCATCTGTGACCCTGGCTACTACNCAGCTGATGCTCACCTGGCTACTGCTGCTGCCCAGGGACACCTGGAAGCTTCTAAATAAACCTCTACTCTTTATTTTATTATTTCAGCACCATTGAAAAAGGTTTTTCCTCTTTGGATTTCAGGCAACATCACCGCTTTCAATATTGTCCGGAAATTTTTCCTTTCAGTTCTCAACAACAGCCCCACCAAAAGATATTCCCCTCATTAAAAACCCACCACACCTGGATATTTTTGGGAGGTTTAAACCTCACTTAACCAGCTCTCTGTGTCATTTTTTCTGTGCCATGCCCCTGCCCCTCAGCTGTGACGTGTCCCGACGTGAGCAGCATCGCGGTGGAGCACGGCCGCTGGCGCCTCACCTACGAGGTGCAGTACCACTACAACGCCCAGCTGATGCTCATCTGTGACCCTGGCTACTACTACACTGGCCAGAGAGTCATCAGCTGCCAGGCCAATGGCACCTGGAGCATCGGGGAGCCCGTGCCCACCTGTAAAAGTAAGAGTAGGGACACACCAAGGTGGCACCGGGGGCTGGTTTTGTGTTTGGGGTCAGCAAATCCCAGCCCTGGGGGTTTGGGGGTGGTGCTGGTGGGTGGCTGTGGGTAACCGAGGAGATGGGTACAGGATGGGATGGTTTGGTGCAGATTTTGGGAGGAAATCCATCCCTGGGAGGGGTTGGGATGGATTTGCCAGGGAAGCTGTGGCTGCTCTGTCCCTGGAAGTGTCCCAGGCCATGCTGGAGCAACCTAAAATAGTGGAAGGGTCCCTGCTGTGGGGTGGGACTTAATTACTCCTGGCAGCAGCTGAGGTGGAGACAGCAGAGCTGCTGGAAGAGAATTGGGATGCGGGAGACGTCTGGATCTGATTCCTGATTTAATCCCAGCACTTCTCTGGGATCTCAAGCCTTTCAGCTCAGCTGTTGCTGTGGGGTCCCAGCAGCTTTGCTGCCACAGCTGCTCTGAAGTCAGAGCTTTTAAGGAGGAAAAATAAAGAATTCTGCTGTCAAGCCCCAGCTCTCACACGAACACCAGGTTTACAAGGGTAGCAGTGTCACCTGCAAATCAAACCCAACAGGGCACACCAGCAGCTCTCAGTTGTTCTGACACCACTGCTGTGCTTTGGATCTCTCCTTTTGTCAGAGGTGGAGGGTTTTTCTCTCCAAGTGCAGACAGAGACAGCAAAATCTCTCCTTCCCCGCTGCCTGCCTTTGTTTGTGGAGCTGTGACTGCTGGCGTGGGTGACAGATGTGCTTTTCCCCCTGCCAGCTCTTCCTCCTGCTCCAGCCTGACCTCCTTTTGTTCTCTCAGCCTTATTGCCACCTAAATCCAAGTGACAGGATCTTGGCAGTGCCCCGAGGTCAGGAGCACCCAGCGGGAGCTCCGGAGGGTTTGCAGAGCTTGAAGGCAGAGAAAATGAAGATAAAATCAAGAGCTGCAGTTCTGAGGGGGGAGTTGGGCTTGCAGGGGCTCCTGTATCCCACAAACCCAGCTGGGAGCTGCAGATCTTGGAATTTCAGTTTGTGGGGGAAAGCTGGGTGTCGCTTTTAATTGGAAATTTTGTGTCAGTCCAAGGGCAGGTTGGACAGGGTTTGGAGTAGCCTGGCCTAGTGGGAGATGTCCCCACTCGTGGGCTTTAAGGTCCCTTCCAAGCCACCCCATTCCATGATTCTGTGGGTTTTCTGGGAATCAGGCTGCCTGCTGCATCCAGCAGTGGGTTAATGACAGAAAAATATTCCTGTGTGTGGAAGTTCTGGTGTGAAAAACTCCTTTGGTTCCTTCCCAGCCTGTCTTTAGTGCTTCCCTCGTGTCCTGAAGCATAAATATTAACAGCTCTTATTTTTGTCACCTCGTCTAATGTGGCTCTGGAATTATTACAATTCCTGGAATTATTTAATGAGCTTCCCCACTCCAGCAATAACTCCTGGTGCTGTGCCTGGCTGCATTCCTTCAAAACCCATCCTGTTCTCTCACTATCCTTTGGGATCTATCCTAGTTATCTCCTGTGGGGACCTGCCCACCCCTCCCAACGGGAACAAGATCGGGACCCTCACCAGTTACGGGGCCACTGCCATCTTCTCCTGCAACACTGGCTACACCCTGGTGGGCTCCCGGGTCAGAGAGTGCATGGCCAACGGGCTCTGGAGCGGGGCTGAGGTCCGGTGTCTGGGTAGGTGTCCCTTGGGAAGCTCCTGCTGGGGGTGGGAAAAGATCCTGGAGGCACCTCCAGGGATTTTAGGGCCTGGTCAGAAGAGGAATCCACGCTGTGGGGTTTCCTCTTCTGACCAGGAGGGAAGCAGAGTTTGATTCCTGCGTGCTGGATAGGTGTTGGGGGAGCTTTGGGATAGGGATGTTCATTTATGACAGCAGAGTCTTGAGTTAAGGAGCTGGAGCTGGAAGGTTTGGGTTGGATATTGGGGTGGAATTCTTCCCTGTAAACAGCAGGCATGGATTGCCCAGAGAAGCTGTGGCTGCCCCACCCCTGGAAGTGTCCAAGGAGAGGTTGGACAGGGCTTGGAGCACCGTGGGATGGTGGAAGGGATGATCTTGTGTTCCCTTCCAACCCACCCTGGGCTTCTCTGATCTCGGAGATCCAGGCTGCGGCCGGTGCCTTTTGGTGCCGCCTTAGGTGGGATCTCCAGGTGATTCCTGCTGTTTTCCTCTCTCCAGCCGGGCACTGTGGCGTGCCCAGCCCCATTGTGAACGGGCAGATCAACGGGGAGAACTACAACTACCGCGGCAGCGTGGTGTACCAGTGCCAGCCCGGCTTCCGCCTCATCGGCATGTCCGTGCGCATCTGCCAGCAGGACCACCGCTGGTCCGGGAAAACGCCTGTCTGTGTGCGTAAGTACTTGTCATTCCTTCAGCCCTGGGAGGGACAAATTCCAGCCTGGAGGCTGTGGAAGGGGTTGTGGAAGGGGCAGGGCAGAGCTGACACGCCACAGAGGGCTTGGGTGGCGGTGCACGCACGTTCTGGGTGTTTTGCGGGGTCGTACCTCTCCAAAAAAAAATTCCTTTGTGGGTGAAAAATTTCACTGGGTTTCTCCTTCCCGTGTCCAGATGAAGGTGTGGGATCAAAGGAGAGGAGACTTTTTGGGGTTAAAGGCAGGCACAGCCCTACAAACACACCCTGGTGGTCACAGTCCTTGAGAGCCGCGCTCTGTGCCCGTGGAAAATCAGGATCTCCCCTCTGCTCCTCCACAAATCACCTTGTCCGACCTCCTCGTTTATCTTCCCAGGAAATAACCCAATTAACCAACTCCCTGCAGCTCTCAGGTGTTGATAAGTTGAAGCATCTTCTTATCAACGGGCAGCACAATCCGTGGATTTCGTATCGTGGTGCTCCAGTTGTTTGTTCCCATCTCTCCCGTCTGGTTTGGAGCTTTCTGTGCTGGGGCACAGCAAGAACAGGATGGGAAGGAGAGAATGACCTGGCAGAATCCAGCCTGAAAACAAAAAGTCAGGATTAAGTTGGCAAAGTTAGCAGTGATTCCAAAATTTGGGGGGTGTCTGACATCCTGCTGGAGATTTTTGGGAAAAGAATGGTTGGAATTTCCTCTCACGCCCATGGCAGGGGCTGGAATGGGATGGGCTTTAAACTTTCCGTCCCAAACCATCCTGGAATTCTGAGTTATTGCACACATTAGGCCTTGGGGTAAACAGAAATTTGGGGTTGTCGATCCCAGCTCTGGTGGGCTCTGCAATGAGGCACCTCAGGGTTTTATTGACCCCACTCAGGGCACAGCACCATTCCCTGATTTCCTGCTATTCCCCCTCCCAACCTGCTGCAGCCCCCTCCTCTGTTTGGTCCATGGAACTGTGGGAAGCCTTTTTTTTTTTTTTTTTCCCCAGGGACAGCATCCCTCCCATTTCCAAAGATGTGTGGTGATATCCCAAAGCTGGCCCTGCTTCCTGCAGCACTCCATATTTCTCATTTATGACATTCTCATCTCCCTGTCGCCAGCTTGGATCAGGAATAAATCCCCATCCCCGTGCTCCAGCCCAGCCTGGGCAGTCACATTTGCGATGGATCTTTTGTGGGAATTTCATCTTCCCTTCAATCTCCTGGTGCTGGCAGCTGTCCAGGAAAACCAGATTTGTCCTGATGGACAAATCAGGACATTCCTTGTGACAATGATCAATAAGGCTTTGTCCTCAGCTGTCCCAGGATGTCACAAGAATCTCCTGATGGCTCATCCCCCGTTTCCTTTTGTGCTGTGGAACTGGCTGGAATCAAAGGCTGGAATCAAAGGCTGGAATCAAAGGCTCTGCCAGCAGCAGGGCTGTGCCCTCCCTGTGTCGCCTGCTGAGGTGACAGCAGAGTGTTCCAGCCTCTTCCCAGAAGTATTTGGCATGCTGGAATTGGCTTTGCTTCCCTGGGAGTTGCCAGAGCAGCTCCTGTGCCCTTTACGTCATCACCAACCTCAGGGAAAAAACTCCAGAAAAATCCTCACTTCAGGGATTTGGGAATAAAATTTTCCCACAAAGGTTCTCCCACTTGGGCAGATTTCAGGCCCTGTGCTGGAATTCCAATTTTCCTGCTATTTCCCCTCTTTTCCCTCTGCTTCCAGGTGTGACTTTTCCCTGCAGGGAGCAGCCAGGACTGGCACAGGGAGGGAGGGAACAACAGATTTTGGGATGCCCAGGGTGATGTGGGATTAAGAGCAGGAACTGGGATTTTTGGAGAGGGGTATGGGGTGGAAATCAGTGGTGTCCTGGCACTTGGCTGCCCAGAGAGGGATGCAGGGAATTCCTGGATGCAGGGAATTCCTGGTGCCAGTAAACCCCACAAAAATCCTGTTCTTTTAATGTGATCCTGTATCTCGAGAGAAATCTTTACATTTTGGGATTGATGTGTGGGTTTTTATTCTCTCCTACCTCCAGAACTTTTTCCAATGAACAACCCATTTTTTTTTTTTTTTTTTTTATTTTTATTTTTTTTTTTCCTCCCCCAGGAATAAATCAAGTGACATTTCCATTTTGTGCTTGCAGCCATCACCTGTGGCCACCCTGGCAACCCCCCCAATGGCCTCACCCAGGGCTCCCAGTTCAACCTCAACGACGTTGCCAAATTCCAGTGCAACCCCGGCTTCCGCCTGGAGGGAGCTTCCCAATCCCAGTGCCTGGCCAATGGCCAGTGGAGCAGCACCCTGCCCTCCTGCCGAGGTCAGTCTGGGCCTTCTCTGGGATTTCTCCAAGCCAGGAATTCCTGGAAACCACGCAGGGGATGTTGGAGATCTCAGGGCTGCTGTAAATCCCATCTGGGATTTTCTCACCTCGCTGCGTCCTCCGAGGCATTGGAGTGTGTTGGAAGTGGGGGGAGCACAAGGAAATTTGGGATCAGACCCCCTGGAGCAGCTTTGGGCAGAGCCCTCTTCCCTTTATCCCATGGGATCAGCACTCAGGTTCACTTCCCAAATCCCCTCCTCTCCCTGCACTCCCTCCCTCTGCATTCCCCTAATCCAGGATCTCTGGCCATGCTGGATTATCAATTATTCCCTGCTGGATGATGGAAATCCCAGTTTGGGATCAGTTATTCCCAGCTGGATAATCTAAATCCCAATTTGGGGCTGCAATTCAGGCTCTGCTGCTGGGTGAGAACCTACAGGATTGCCTGGACTTCCTTTTTCCCCCTTTTCACAAGAAATCCTTCCACTCCCACCCTCAAAAACCTTGGGGGGGGGAAAAAAAAACAAAAAACCCTTAATCACATCATAAACCTTCAATTTCCCACCTTTTTCCCTGCTTTTTTTTTTTTTTTTTTTTGGAGAATCCCACATTTCCTGCCCCACCCTTTTCCTTCCCGTTATTTTTTCGGGTGTTGTTCTGTTGTCTGTTCGCAGTTGTGAACTGTTCTGACCCCGGGCACCTGGAAAACAGCGTCCGGCAAGTGCAGCCGAGCGGCCCCCACAGGTTCAGCTTCGGCACCACCGTGTCCTATCAGTGCATCCACGGATTTTATCTGTTGGGAACGCACGTCCTGACGTGCCAGGGCGATGGCACGTGGGACAGAGCCCTCCCCCAGTGCCTTTGTAAGTGGCCCCGACCCTCCCTGTCCAGCCCCAGCCGCTCGTCCCGTGGGGTTTAGCAGGATTCATCCCCAAAAAAAAACAAAAAAAAAAAAAGTGAGGGGGAAAAAAAAATCTCAAAAATGAGAGAAAATCCGCCCACCCCCCCCAAAAAAAAAAAAAAAGAAAAAAAGGATGTGGGAATGATCCCGGTGGTTTCAGGAGCTTCACAGGGAAGGGGGTTTGGGGATGAGGAGAGGAATCCTGCTGGGGGGGGGATTCTCTGTGTTGAGATCTTGATGGATTTGGGGGGTTCCAGGTGGAATCCTGATGGATTTTGAGGTTGAGGAGAGGGATCTTGCTGGAGGGGTTCTCTGTGTAGGGACAGGCAGATCCTGACGGATTTGGGGGGTTCCAGGTGGAATCCCGATGGATTTTGCTTATCTCTGTGTAGGGACAGGTAAATCCTGATGGATTTGGGAGGTTCTGGATGGATTTTGGGGTTTGAGGAGAGGATCCTGCTGGAGGTAGGGATAGGTGGATCCCAATGGATTTGAGGAATTCCAGATGGAATCCCAGTGGATTTTGGGGTTTGAGGAGAGGATCCTGCTGAAGAGGGTTCTCTGTGTAAGGACAGGTGGATCCCAATGGATTTGGGAGGTTCTGGATGGAATCCCAATGGATTTGGGGGTTCGAGCAGAGGATCCTGCTGGGGTAGGTGTGTAGGGACAGGTGGAATGCGATGGATTTGGGGGGTTCCAGGTGGAATCCCCATGGATTTGGGGGTTCTCTGTGTAGGGACAGGCAAATCCTGATGGATTTGGGGGAGTTCCAGATAGAATCCTGATGGATTTTGGGGGTTGAGGAGAGGATCCAGCTGGAATGGTGCAGGTGGAGAGGGCAGGAGCGGCTCTGGAGCACAGAGAGGACTCACCTGAGTGAGGACTCAACCTGAGTGAGTGAGGGCTCACCTGAGTGAGTGAGTCCCAGTCTCACACTGGGAATTCGGGATCCAGAGTGGGTTTTAGCTGCCTTAGGGAGGTGCAGGCAGGACCAGCCCCCCCCCCCACCCCCAGCATGCCCAGTTTATCCCTTTGGGCACTGAACCAGCTGCAATCCCATTCCCTGCCCTCGGGAATGGCCTCAGAACTTGGAAATTCCAATTGGCTTGAGCTGTTCCAAAGCTGGGATTGTTCCTTTTGTTTTTTCCATGTTTATCCCTCTACACCAAATCCTACCAAGCAGTTTTGGGCACGTTTTCCTTTCCTTTTGTCCTGTCCTCACCCCTTGCATGGATCCTGGGGAATTGGTGAGTGATGATCCATGTTCCCACAGCCAGGAGGGAATTCCTGGTAAAACTCCAATCCCAGGCTCCCTCAGCCCCCTTGAGTACAAGGGATCTCCTTCCTTAAAATGTTGGGATTTGAAGGATTTGTGGGCATTTGGAAACCCACATCAGTTTTACCACTGATTCCATGGATTCCTGGGGTTAAAAGTTTTTTAAAAAAGGAGATTTTTCCCATGTTTTTGTTTCCTGTGTGTTGGACTTCCCTGTGAGGGTGGGGAGGCCTTGGCACAGGTTGCCCAGAGAAGGTGGAAGTGTCCCCATCCCTGGAAGTGTCCAAGGCCAGGCTGGACAGGGCTTGGAGCAACCTGGGATAGGCAAAAGCGTCCCTGCCCATGGAAAGGGTTGGAATTAATTGATGTTTAATCCCCACCCCCAAGCCGGAATTTTGGAATTCCCGGGGGCTGAAGGTGGTGCCTCTCTTGCAGTGGTGTCGTGTGGCCACCCCGGGTCCCCTCCCCACGCGCAGATCTCGGGGGACAAGCACACGGTGGGCTCCGTGGTCAGGTACAGCTGCCTGGGCAGGCGCACGCTGGTCGGCAATTCCACACGGATGTGCCAGCTGGACGGGCGCTGGAGCGGCTCCCTGCCACACTGCTCGGGTGAGGGGCTGGGGAGGGCCACGGAGGGGTCACCTGGCCAGGGTCACACGGCCATGGTCACCCATTCGTGGTCACCCGTTCATGGTCACCTGTCCGTGTTCACCTGTCCGTGGTCACCCAGCTGTGGCCACCCATTTGTGGTCACCTGTTCATGGTCACCTGTCCATGTTCACCTGTCCATGATCACCCAGCCGGGGTCACCCATTCGTGGTCACCTGTCCATGGTCACCCATTTGTGGTCGCCTATCCATGTTCATTCATCCATGGTCACCTAGCCACGGTCACCTATTCATAGTCACCCATTCATGGTCACCTGTCCATGGTCACCCATCCATGATCACCCAGCCGTGGTCACCCATTTGTGGTCGCCTATCCATGTTCATTCATCCATGGTCACCCAACTGTGGTCACCCATTCATGGTCACCCATTTGTGGTTACCTATCCATGGTCACCAGTTCATGGTCACCAGTTCATGGTCACCCATCCATGGTGACCCATTCATGGTCACCCATTTGTGGTTACCTATCCATGGTCACCTGGCCATGGTCACCAGTTCATGGTCACCCATCCATGGTGACCCATTCATGGTCACCCATTTGTGGTCACCCATTCATGGTCACTCAGCTGTGGTCACCCATTCATGGTCACTCAGCTGTGGTCACCCATTCATGGTCACCAGTTCGTAGTCACTCATTCATGGTCACCCAGCCATGGTCACCTGGCCATGGTCACTTATCCATGTTCATTCATCCATGGTCACCCAGCTGTGGTCACCTATTCATGGTCACCCAGCCATGATAACCCACCTGTGGTCACCCATTTATGGTCACCCAGCTATGGTGACCCATTCATTGTCACCCATTCGTGGTCACCCATTCATGGTCACCAAGCCAGAGTCACCCATTCATGGTCACCCATTCATTGTCACCCATTCATTGTCACCCATTCTTGGTCACCCATTCATTGTCACCCAGCTGTGGTGACCCAGCCATGGTCACCCATCTGTGGTCATCACCTGCCACCCATCCTCACCCACTCCTCATCCCTTGTGGCCATGTTTGCATCCAGCTCAAAACCAGGGGGCTGCTGGGATCAGGGAACGTTCAATCTGGAATTGCACCGCTCTGCTGGGGGTGGAATTCCCCATGAGGGTGACAAGGGACAAGAGCCACCATGCCCTGGTGGCTCCGGTGACTCTGTGCTCTCTCTGGGCAGGGGGCAGCCAGGGTGTGTGTGGTGATCCCGGGATCCCTTCCCATGGCATCGGGCTGGGGGACGCCTTTGACGTGGGCAGCGTGGTGAGGTTCAGCTGCGAGCCCGGCTACACCCTGCGCGGCTCCTCCGAGAGGATCTGCCACGCCAACGGCTCCTGGAGCGGCACGCAGCCGGAATGCGAAGGTACTCGCTGTGCCAGTGTCCCCAGAGCTGTCCCGGTGTCCCCAGAGCTGCCCCCGTGTCCCCAGACCTGTCCTGGTGTCCCCAGACCTGCCCTGGTGTCCCCCAAACTGCCCTGGTGTCCCCAGAACTGCCTTCAGTGTCCCCAGAACTTCTTCAATGTCCCAGGACTGCCCTGGTGTCCCCAGAACTACCCCAGTACCCCCAGGACTGCTTCGGTGTCCCCAGAACTGCTCTGGTGTTCCCAGGACTGCCCCAGTGTCCCCAGAGCTGCCCTGGTGTCCCCAGAAGTGTTCTCATGTCCCCAGAGCTGCCCTGGTGTCCCCAGAAAATTGTTCTTCTGTCCCCAGAACTTGCCTTTAGTGAGCACAGGCAATGCAGGGTGAAACCCTTGGTGTTCTGGGGGTTCGTTTGTGTTTAATCGTTTATTCTGATTTCCCCATTTCCCTTCCCAGTGATTTCCTGCGGGAACCCCGGAACCCCCAGCAATGCCAGGGTGATCTTCAACGATGGCCTGGTGTTCTCCAGCTCCATCATCTACCAGTGCAGGGAGGGCTTTTATTCCACCGGGGTGCTGAGCAGGCACTGCACCGTCAATGGCACCTGGACTGGGACCAGCCCCGAGTGCACTGGTGAGCACTGGGATGGAATCCTGGCGTGGGGAGAGGGGAGGGAGCAGCTGCCAGGCACAGCTGTGCCCACATGATGCCTTTTGGGGATACCTAAAAACATGGGCCAGGCAAAATTAAGGGAATAAAAAGCAGTTTTTTATATTTTTTATATTTACTAAGGGCCTTCAGGTACGTTTAGGGCAGACAAATCCCCCCAGGGGCTACACCCAAAATGGACAATGGGTCACGGGTTTTCACACATTTACAAGTCAAAAGTCAAACACTTTGATAAGTTTGGTCCATCTGCATACTGGGGGATTAATCTTCCAATTACAGCTCCAGCTAATGAAGTAATTTACCCCAAGTTTGCTCCCCCAATCACTTTTGTTTCCATCTCTCAGGCCTGAGGCAGTGAGGTGTCCTTGATTGCCAGCCTGGAGAGGAATTGTTGTGTCTGCCCAAAATGGGAGAGCAGCAGCTCACACTGGATATGGAGTTTGGAGTTACACACTAAAGAATTGCAGGGTTACAAATATATAGAAAATATAAAAGCTAAAATCCTAAAGCACCAACACACGAGTGCCACCCTGAGAAACTCTGCTGAGCCCTGGCCTGGCACCAGCAGCACCTCAGCCTGGGAATTCTGTTGGGACATAATGGAAAAAATCTTCCTCTGGGGTTATCTTTTTCCAGCTGGATGCAGGGAGCTCTGGAATAATTCTGGGAGTGGATGTTGGTGGAGCTGGAGGGGCTGTCTGGCTCCTGAGTGTGACATTCCTGGGGCAGGGATGTGTGTGAGCTCAGGGACCCTCGGGTGACAAAGGTGGGTTTCCATCAGAGGCAGGAACTGGGCAAAGTGGGGAGTGCTGTGGGCAAACTGCCTTCACCCAGGTTTGACCCGGGTTTGCTTTCGTGTTTAATGAGTCTTAATCCAGCTCCTTAATGAGCCATCCAGCTCCAGCCCCTGCTACAAACCCGCTGCACATTTAACTGGTTAAATCCCACACTCAGGATTGTCACAGGCGTGCTTCCAGCTCCCAGAAATTCTCTTTTTCCCCTTCCTTGGCAGTGATCAACTGTGGAGACCCCGGCGTGCCGGCCAACGGGCTCAGGCTGGGCAGTGACTTCACCTACAACAAATCCGTGGTGTTCCAGTGCACCCCTGGCTTCATGATGGAGTCAGACAGGGCAGCTGCCCTCACCTGCACCAAGGAGCGCACCTGGAACGGCACCAAACCCGTCTGCAAGGGTAGGGATGGACAGTGACAGTGAGACACTAGATTTTCACTAGATTTTAAGTTGTTTCTGATTATTTATTGTTTTGGGAAATTTCCTTTCTGTCTGCAGCTGTCATCAGCTTATCAGCCTGGGAAGCAAGAAGGATTCAGGCTTGAGAGAAAAGATTCTCGAGCTGTAATTTTGCAGCTCTCTAGGTGTCTCTATCCACAGACAGGGACACTGAATGGCCAGAATCCAGTTTTTACTGAGCACTACATGTGCTTCTATACCATTTACAGCAAGGCTGGCAGTATTTTACTACAATTATCTGGTTACCCATCACACAGACAAACTTTACATTTTGCCTTAGTAAAATCTTATTTCCCATAAGCCAGACTTGATTCAATTTTCTTGCAGTCAGAGCTCTGTGTGCTCTTGCCAGGGCATCCTCGTTATCAGGCTGCATATGCTGATTAAATTTGCAGTATTGTCATCTCATTTGCATTACCCATATCCACAGGTAGGAATCCTGCAGAAAAGGAGGCTCAGGGGGTGACTTTGTCACTCTCTACAACTCCATGAAAGGTGGCTTTGGTCAGGTGGGGTTGGTCTCCTTCTCCAGGCAGCACTCACAGAACCAGAGGACACAGCCTCAAGGGAAAATTGGGTTGGACATTAGGAAAAAGTTTTTCATGGAAAGAGTGATAAAATACTGGAATGGTCTGCCTGGGGAGGTGGTGGAGTGCATACACCCATATAGTATAGTATCCATTATATTATATATATATATA